>PVJN01019646.1:0-37101 GCA_004026805.1 Lasiurus borealis
AGCCCACTCGCGAAAGCCAGTGGCACAATCAGCAATCTGTTCTCTGCACAGTGCTGTGTGCACCACCAGTCCTCTGATCTTTTGCGACTCCCCTAAATTTCCATGCACCTCTCTCTTTTCACAGTCCAAACTCCCCCCGTATGAGTTTCGGCTGGATCTGGGGTTTAGTGTCGTAAGATAAGGGGTTCAATGCCTTTGAGAGTCTCCGTTTCCCTCCTGCCAGAGAAAACTAGCCAGGTACTCTGGCACCCGCTCTCTCCACGCATGCGTTTCCGTACCTCAGCTTTTTGCAGCTCCTCTGGTTCTCCGTGAGCCCTTCTCTTTCCCTCTAGTTGTAGAATTTCCACTTAGCCAGCTTTCCTGTGGTTCTGGATGATGTCTGTTCTGTCTTTTAGTTGTAGTTTTGAAATTGTTGTGCGAGGCAGCAGTGTAGGTGTTTACTTATGCCGCCATCTTGGATTCTCCCATTGCCCATTTTTTTTATTGGATCATTTATCTTCCTTTTATTAAGTTGTATAAGTTGCCTATAGATTTTGGAGATTAAACCTTTACCAGTGATAACATTTGCAAATATGTTCTCCCATAGAGTGGGCTTTCTATTTTGTTGATGGATTCTTTTGCTGTGCAGAAGCTTTTTATTTTAATGCAGTCACATTTGTTTTTTTTCTCTTTAGCTTCCATTACCCTTGGAGCAGTATCAGTGAAGAAGTTCCTTGGCATATGTCTGAGATTTCTCTGCCTGTGGATTCTTCTAGTATTTTTATGGTTTCCCATCTTATGTTTAAGTCCTGTAACCATTTTGTGTTTATTTTTGGCCTAGTTTCACTTTTTGCATGTATCTGTCCAGTTTTCCCAACACCATTTATTGAAGAGACTGTCTTGACTCCATTGTATGTTCATGCCTTTTTTGTCAAATATTAAAATTATTGGTAGATTCTTATTTGTAGCCATTTTTATTCTTTACCCGTGTGTTCCTTCTTTGCTTCCTATTTCTTTTCTTTCTTTCTTTTTTTTTTTTAAGCAGACCCTTTAGCATTTCTTGCATTGCTGGTTTGATGACAATCAATTCCCTTAGTCCTTTTTTGTCTTTGAAGCTCCTAATTTCACCTTCAATTTTGATTGATAGCTTTGCTGGGTATAGTATTCTTGAATTCAGACCCTTCCTTTACATGACTTTGTATATTTCATTCCATTCCCTTGTGGCCTGATGAGTTTCTGTTGAGAAATCAGTCATTAGTCTGATGGGGGTTCCTTTGTAGGTAACTTTGTTTCTCTCTGGCTGCTTTTAAGATTCTTACATTGTCGTGGTGTTTGCCACATAATTATAATGTGCCTTGCCAAAACCGGTTTGGCTCAGTGGATAGTGTTGGCCTGCGGACTGAAAGGTCCCAGGTTCAATTCCGGTCAAGGGCATGTATCCTGGTTGCGGGCACATCCCCAGTAGGGGCCATGCAGGAGGTGGCTGATCAATGTTTCTCTCTCATTGACGTTTCTCACTCTCTATCCCTCTACCTTCCTCTCTGTAAAAATTCAATAAAATATATTTAAAAAAAATAACATAATGTGCCTTGGCATTAGTCTTTTGGGGTTCATTTTGCTTGGGACTCTCTGAGCTTCTTGGATTTGTGTGGGTTTTTTCTTCCCTATATCAGGGAAGTTTTCTGTCATTATTTCTTCAAACAAGTTTTTTATTTCTTGGTCAGTTTCCTCTTCTTCTGGAACCCCTATTATGTGGATGTGGTTTTGTTTCATGTCCCAAAGTTCCCTTAGGCTCTCCTGCTTTTTATTTTTTTTTTTCTAGAAGCTGGTCTACTTGGGTATTTTTTTTTCTACCTTGTCTTCTAGCTCACTGATGCAGTCCTCTGCTTCTTCTAGTCTACTTTTGATGCTTTCTATTGAGTTCTTTACAGCAGCAATGTCATTTTTCATTTCTTCTTGGTTCTTCTTCATTTCCTCTTAGTTCTTACTCATATTGTCGGATTTGTCTTCCATTTTTTTCAGCCACCTTATGACCATTTCTCTGAATTCTTTTTCTGGCAGGTTGCTTGCCTCTATTTCATTTACTTCCTTTTCAGGTGATGCCTGCTTTTCTTTCATATGCGGGCTGTTTCTTTGTCTCCTCATGGTCTCTCTTCTCAGGCTGTCTGGTTATGTAGTTCTCTCTCTCCTTATCCCAGGCAAAATCTGACCTTTCCATGTGGAACGTAGAGCTCCTCTGAATCCGAGTGTTTGTGCCAATTGTGAACCAGTGTTCTCAGGTTCGCAGCTGTTCGGTGGGTGCCGTAGTTGTAGATTTTCAGGCTTCCGATAACATCCACTTTCCCCTCCAAGATGGCCCAGTCTCTGCCTCCAAGCTAGTGGCTCCAGGAGGAAACCCAGCAGCAGCTGGGGCTGCCCAGTCAGGGGAGCCCCATCCAACAGTTCCCCACCTTCTCCTGGAGTATAGCTGTGCTTTAACTCGCCAACAAACACTCCCAGTGTGACCCTCAGCTGTACTTTCTTTCAGCTCAGGGACAAGGATCAAGACACATCCATCTATCCCGCCACCATGTTTCCCTCTACTTAGGCTTTTTTTTTTTTTTTTAACAAAAATTGTAACTTTTTGAAGGAGCATCATTAATTCATAGTTATACTTGAATCACTTTTCAGTGAACCTGGCCCTGACCTTCAGTGTGCCTTAGAGAGGGAATGGAGAGCCTGGGAAATCCATGACACACCTTGGTGTGAGTAGCTAAAAATGTGTGACTCTTCTCCTCCTCTCTCTCTGAGGCAGGAAGGAAATACATCAGCTAAGAGTGAGGAAGATAGGCCTCTGAGAGTATAAGACTTAGCATGGCTGGTGAAGAGTCTGGGAGAGAAGGTGGGACAAGTGAAGGACAGCCACGCAGCATGGAGTGCTCTGTCCACAGCTGGGTATGACCATTGGCAGAGATGCTGCCTGTCTGGGTGTCACACCTTCTCCAGCAGCCTGGCAGGTGTTATAGGAGCAGAGAAGATGGGGTGACCTGAGGTCTGGGGTTATTGGGATGGAACGATGGGAACCGAGGAGAGGAGGGTGAAGGTGCCAGATGGCTCCTCATCCTAGGCAGGGAGGTAGGTAAGAAAAGTTAGGAGCTTGCTGGGTGGGTTGAGGGAGTTGGGGGCAGGGAGAGGTGGGCATGAATATATAGAGGTTGTGGTTGAAGATGAGTGTACTGGGGAGTATGTGTACTTGAATTTAGAATTTACAGAGAATGAAGTGTCAAGCGAAGCCACATAAATAAAGTGTGTAGCGGGGAGGAAACGTGAACACAATGGTGCATACATCATAAAATAAGGGTTCCTTAAACTTCCGAGTGTCTTCTTTATGCTCAGAGTGCCCACCGTATCTTCAGTCCTGCCTGCCTCCTTCTCATTACCCGCGGGACTTCTCTACCTGCTGTGTCCCCAACACCTCACATCACACTCAATACAAATCTAAAGCCAAACACATTTCCCCCCTCACGTTAACTAATGAAACCAGTTTCCCTCCTCTTGTCAGCAATGCTTGAAACTAGATCCCACCCCCTCCTCCTCCTCCTTTTCATTGACCCCCATCCCAGGTCACTCAGCTGCTGGGTTTCTGTTTTCCTTGAGAGGGTCTGAGGGTCTTCTTTATCTCTCCCTCCTCCTCCCACCACACAGGCTGGGTCCTCTTCACCTTGTGCTGTGTCAGCACGAGGCCCCAATGAATCAGTGACCTGGTCTCCAGCCCTCTGTGTCCATTACCAGCTACACACAGACAGTTATCAGCAAGAAAGTCCTGTATGTAGCTTCACATGGAACTTCATTTCCTCTAAATTATACTACACACACTCTCCAGTACACTCATCTTCATCACAACCACATGCCATTGCCAGGTCAAGAGACTATTAAGGACTCTGTTCCTTCTCAATCCGAATATTGCAAAAAGCTTAATTCATTTTGACAAGGGAGCTAGTAATAAAAACACAATCTTCTGTGACTTCATGCTACCCTGAGCACTCACCAACTCCTCTGCCTTATTTCATGGTCCTGCATGCGCCAGGCCCCAACCTCCCTGCTTTCAAATTCATTCCTGTTTCTCCACTATTGGCCACACTGCAATTCTTTCCTTTCTTTCTTTTTTAAACATTTCTTAAAATACATTTTTTTATTGGTTTCAAAGAGGAAGGGAAAGGGAGAGAGAGAACCATCAGTCATAAGAGAGAATCATTGATCAGCTCCTCCTGCATGCCCCACACTGGGGATCAAGCCCACAACCTGGCATGTGCCCTTGACCAGAGTCAAATCCGGAACCTTTCAGTCTGCAGGGTGATGTTCTATCCGCTAAGCCAAACCAGCTAGGGCGATTCTTTCCTTTCTTGCCTGAAATAGACTGCCTTCCTTCCTGCAGCCATCTACCTCCTGTTTGTCCTCAGGCCCTCTGACCAGCTGTCACTCTCCTCCTGGGGACACTCTTGATTGTGCCTGGAGCATACCTTTTGTGGCATGTTGATTGTCACCCCTGAGAGCTGTGCTTTCATGTGGGGACCATGAGTCTTGTCTCAAGCAGACTGCAGAGGCTCTCAGCCTGGAGACTATAAAATACTACTTCACGGCTCCCACTGGGCCTGGCACAACTATTTCCATAGCGAATACTCAGATACTTGTAGGACTCGTTGAAACTTTGGACACCGAGATTGTTTAACTGGAACTTAAAGTGCACACCTCACCATCTTGATTAAAACTTCAAAACGTATAGCAGGTTTGCATGATATTCTAGGATCACAAAAGGAGACTCAACAAAGAAATGAATTGACGGCATGGGTGAAGTAGGACAAAATCAGGGGTTGTTTAGGGACACTGGTAGCCTGTACGTGCACTAACTGGGTTTTTCCAGCAGAGTTTAAGGAGCTGTGTCCTGCGGTTAAGAGTAATTGAGGGGCACAGCTCCCAGCCTAAAAGGTATTTGGTGGTGTGGGGTCTGCCACCTTCTCTTCCGATGCTCCTACTTCTGTTCTTTCTTCCTCTGACTACACCTGTCTATTAGGAAAGAGAATATTAAGGATATCGGTTCCTTCTCCATCCCAATACTAGAAGCAAACCCAAGTTACATTCTGAATATTTGCATATTTCCTTTAAGCAGTTCTTTGTCCTGTTTCCCATTTCCAGCAGGCTCCGAGTCACCTGTAACTTCTCTATCCCCTCATTAACCATACACTGATATCACCTCTCATTTGCAAGTCAGAGTGCAGTGCGGGGTGCCTGAGGTCACACAACAAATCTGGCCCCAAAGCAGGGGAGCCCTGGAGTTCCCGGCCCGTTGATTGGTCACTGCAACGAGCTGTGGGCACACAAAGGAAGCTGCACCCACAGCATTCTGTGTGGTCGTGCTGAGCTTTGCAAGCATTGTGTGGGATGGCTTTTTTCCTGGAAGGCCCAGCATGTTCTTTCTCCAGGCCGGGCAGAACTGTGGGCTTCTGCACAGTTCCCTTTCCTGCAGGCTGAATGTGGACGCTAGAAGATGTGCCCTGGAAAAGCTGTAAGACTGCGAGTCAGAGGAGTGGGGGGCAAGTGGTCTCCATTCGCAAAGCCAGTCGGGGGCAACATGGTCTAGTAGTGATTAGTGAATTTAGACCCCGGAAGTGCTCTTGCTTTTGGTTGGGAAAGGCTGCCTCGTGACTATGTTCAGTTTGGATGCGTTCAGGTGTTCTTTTGTTAGAAAAATGAAGCTGGGTACTCTCAAAGAGTAGTTTACCTTTCCCAAATCTTCCCCTCATCCAATCAGGATGATCCCTGGCATGTATTTCTGATTGATATAAATGGTGGGTAAACAATTCAAGCCCGGGCAGGTGAAAAAATCTTGTTTTAGGGCTTTATTTGTGGTCCAGAACCTAAATAAGTAGCAATGGGTCATTAGCTTCGTGACAGGTTCTTTGTCATTTTTTTTTTTTCTTCATAAAACTGTCTTGACTCTTGGAGGTCAGTTGGGAACAATTGAAGAACTATAGGAAATTAAGGTAAATACATATGCGGGGTGAGGGTGGGAGATAGAATAAATGTTATGGGCTGGCTGCTAGGTTGTAGTGACGTTAGCAGCAGCCACACACACCCACTGGATGAGTAACAGGCCCCAGTTCGTTGGAGAGATGCCAGGGCCTCTGTGAGTCAAGTGTACACGGGGAAGCTGAGGAGTTAGGCTTTGTGGGCTGATTGTCTAGCAAGGAGGTCAGAGTTGTCAGCCACTGTGAATGCGGGCCAAGGCAGCCAGCACTGGCACATCCTAAGCACAGCTGCTCAGGTAACGGGAAGCTAGTTTGTGCCTGTGGTTCCAAAGTTTACTCTTTCCTTTCTAGGGTCTTTGGAAGAGGAACTGCACATTAGATTCAACTGAGAATTTTCTCTGAAAAATTTTTTAATATATTTTTATTGATTTCAGAGAGGATGGGGGAGGGAGAGAGAGATGAAAACATCAATGATGAGAGAGAATCTTTGATTGGCTGCCTCCTGCATGCCCCCTACCAGGGCTTGAGCCCACAACCTGGCATGTGCCCTTGACCGCAGTTGAACCTGCTAGGACCCTTTAGTCTGCAGTCCGATGCTCCATCCACTGAGCCAAACTAGCAAGAGCTTTTCTCAGAATTCTTAAACGTATGCTGTCTTTAAAATGTGCTGTTAAGAATTCCCTGTTACTTTGTGGTAAGCCTCCAGTTCCTTCCCCATGTCTGGTGGCGGAGGCCAGAGGGGACTTAAGCCTGCGGAGCTGGGCCCTGATCTAAACGAGCACTCTTATGCCTGAGAGGAAGTCTCCCCCTGCCTCCACCAATGAAAGTGATTTTGCAAATTTAGGCAGATGCCACCCCCCAGACACTGATGCTTCCTGCTGTCTTTTCTCTCCCTACTTAGAGCAGTCCGTTTATGATCAGCCAAACCAAGGCAGAAATGCCTGATCATTAGTCTGTCCCTTACGGCAGTATTTCTCACCCTTTTTGATGTCACAATAAAAAGGCATTTGACGTTACAACCCTGCAGGTACAACTTTCGACACACCTGGTCTCTATCCTCTCTTTCTCTTTACTTTTTTAATGCTGGTTGTCACCTCCTAACTGGTGCCAGTAATTGTAAAATCTGGGCCGCAGGGGAGATGTTCCCAGTGCTGATTATCCCAAACAGAGTCTCCGTGGGGCTGGGCTCTGATCTCTGGGCCTCCTTGGACTTGGCGTACGCCTGGCCTTTGCAGTTGCCACTTGAACATGGAGTAATCTGGGTGATGGCAAATATGGCTGGGTGCAAAAGGCTTGAAGTCTGAAGGAAGCTCCACAGCCAAGGTTATGAGGGCACTGCAGGACACTCCCAGTGTGCGCCCATGGTTTCACATCAGGTGCAAAAGGGTGAGGGACTTGAGGGTGAGTTCTCTGGACACAGAAGTGGGGCCTTTGCCCTGAGGCTTCCGATGGGGGCTTAAGCTACCCAGCCAACCTGGACCACGTGGCGCTTGCATTGTCCTTTCCCTGTCAGTCTATAGAAAGCCCAGGAGATTGAGATGTCAGCCCAATCCTTCAGGGAGGAAGGTGCTGTCACCGAGTGGTGGAAAAGAGAGAGGGCATGTTACTGGCCCCCGGTTCTTCCCACGTGACTAGCTGTTTGATTGAAAGGTGGCTCCACCCCCAGCATGGTTCTTTTCACCAACATCCAGAGACCACCTGTTAGTGTCAGATGCTAACCTGGGTGCTGAGGGTAGGCTATCGGCAGTATCCTGCCTTGTGTGACAGAGTTCACAGTGTAATTGGGGGTGGCAGTTTAATAAGTCTCAGTACTGGGAGATCGGTGTGAGAAGGTGGTGTGGTAATACAGATAAGAAACAGCTCTGGTAGAGGGTGGCCGCAGGTCAGACTTCCCAGAGACAGACATGGAGCTCAGTCAGGATCAGTAGACTTCTTATTGGCAAGAGGCGGGCCTGCCAGCCACTGCACTGCTGGTACAAATACTGGTATGTATGGAACAGCAAGTGTGGCTGAGCTTTTAGCCAATCGTTTGGTATTGTTGACTGGTGGAGAGCACCTGAAGGGTTTAAAGAGTTCAGTGGGCCCAGCTGGTGTGGCTCAGTGGTTGAGCATCAAATTATGAATCAGGAGATCATGGTTCAGTTCCCAGTCAGGGCACATGCCCAGATTGCGGGCTCAGTCCGCAGTGTGGGGTGTGCAGGAGGCAGCCAATCAATGATTCTCTCTCATCATTGATGTTTCTATCTCTGTATTCTTCTCCCTTCCTCTCTGAAACCAATAAAAAATGTGTATTTTAAAAAAGGGCTCAGCCAAGACCGCTTTGGCTCAGTGGATAGAGCGTCAGCCTGTGGACTGAAAGATCCCAGGTTCGATTCCAGTCGGGGGCATGTACCTTGCTTGCGGGCACAACTCCAGTAGGGGGCGTGCAGGAGGCGGCTGATTGATGTCTTTCTCTCATCGATGTTTCTGACTTTCTATCCCTCTCCCTTACTCTCTGTAAAAAAATCAATAAAAAAATATTAAAAAGAAAAAAAAGGGGGGGGGGGGCCTCAGTTAGTCTCCTGGTTAGATCTGAGTTTTAGAAAGGTCACTGACTGGAGAATTGGCCAGGAGTCATTTAGTCTGCTGCTCTGGTCTGGGTGAGAAGTGACGATGACATGAAGAGGGGATAAAGAGAGATTTAGAAGAAGCAATTCACAGGACTAAATAACCGGATATGGAATGGAGGAAAGGGGGAGACTTTCAGATATCTGACATAGATGATGAAGTAGTCAGACACAAATAAGGAGGAAATGGAATCAGCAGGATTTAGGGAATCAGACAGTAGAATGGGTTAGAAATGGCAGTCTTGTGTCAAGGAATTATCTCCCTCTCTATATATATCTATGTATATTCCCTTTTAATTTACATAAAGACTTTGAGTTAGGCAGTATTATTCCACTTTTTCAGATTTCTGAGTTAGATGCATGATACAGTGCAACAAATAGTAGGTGGCTGATTCCACACTGGTCAGACTTCCAGACTACAAATACAGCACTTTTTGGCTATAATCCTATGGCTTCCTAGTTTTGAATGTGTTAAGTTTGAGTTTCCAAATGAAAAAGTACAGAAAGAACATGACTGCATAGATCTGGGCCTCACAAAGTCATTTTGGTTACAGAGAGTTTGGATTCTGCTTCTGAAAAACATCTCAACTCCTTGATTATGAAACTTGATTTAAACAAAAATCTTCCTCTAATTCCTGCCTGGCCTGGGGCAAGCTTTATTGGAGCTGTACCTTTGTCATCATTCATCTATTTTTGCCTTGAACTGGATAGTTACTTTCAACCTGATTCTATTTCAAATCAATATAGTCTTGAATGTACCCATTTGAGAGATTTAAACGTTAAGTACATAAGATGATAGCCATTTTAGAAGGCTTTTATTATTTATTTTTTTAAGATTGAGGAGAGAAAAGGGGCTCTGTATTCTGAATGGGAAGTAATTAGAGTGCTTCTTTCTTTTTCCCCTCTACTCCCCTTTAAAAAAATAAACAGCTGTATGTCTCTCCAGCTGTATGGGCTTGCTGCCTCGTTACCCTATCCAGGTCAGCCCAGTTACATTTAGTTTGTAAGGAATTTTGAGTATTTATTTTCGGCAACCCACTAACTTGTCATCTTTTCTCATCCCCACTCTAATAGGCTACACTTAACTTCGGCGGAAGGAAGGACGTGGGATCCCTGCTCGAGGCCGGTCACCGAACTCGATGAATGATGCCGGCGTGGGGACATACTGATGTGCCAGTGTCCTCTATAGTATTCTATAGTATGTGCCGTTCTTTTGCAATCTCGGCAAAAATGGTCTTCAAAGAAAATAGTTTGTGACATAAGCTATTTGTAATGACCAGCCTGTCCTAAGATGAACATCGGTCCTACAGAGCGCGAAGTTTTGTGGTCTCGGAGAAGCCAATGCCCATTTAGCACGGAGCCTAACTAAAAACGGACGCCAGAATGTTTGTTAGTGGCAGAAGGGTGAAGAAATGGCAGTTTGTCCATTTATTTGCCACGTGTTTCATACTGAGCCTCATGTTCTTTTGGGAATCGTTGGACAACCACATTGTGAGCCATATGAAATCCTACTCCTACAGATACCTCATAAACAGCTACGACTTTGTGAACGAGAGCCTGTCCCTGAAGCGCAGCGAGGACGCGGCTCCTCGCTACCAGTACCTGATTAATCACAAGAAGAAGTGTCAAGCACAGGACGTCCTCCTTTTACTGTTTGTAAAGACTGCTCCTGAAAACTACGACAGGCGTTCTACCATCAGGAAAACGTGGGGCAACGAGGAGTATGTGTGGTCTCAACTTCATGCCAACATCAAAACTCTGTTTGCCTTAGGAACGCCTTCTAACCCACTGACGAGAGAAAAGCTGCAAAGGAAACTGGTGTGGGAAGACCAGCTGTACAGTGATATCATTCAGCAAGACTTTGCCGATTCTTTCTACAATCTTACTCTTAAATTGCGTATGCAGTTCAGCTGGGCAAATACCTTTTGTCCGCACGCTAAATTCCTTATGACTGCGGATGACGACATATTTATTCACATGCCAAACCTTATTGAGTACCTCCAGAGTTTAGAACAGATGGGTGTTCAAGACTTTTGGATCGGTCGCGTTCATCGCGGTGCCCCTCCCGTTAGAAACAAACACAGCAAGTACTATGTCTCCTATGAAATGTACCAGTGGCCGGCCTACCCCGACTACACCGCTGGGGCTGCCTACGTGATCTCCAGTGATGTAGCTGCCAAAGTCTACGAGGCCTCACAGACACTCAACTCCAGTCTCTACATTGATGATGTGTTCATGGGCCTCTGTGCCAACAAAATGGGGATCGTACCACAAGACCATGTGTTTTTCTCTGGGGAAGGGAAAACTCCTTACCATCCCTGCATCTACAATAAAATGATGACATCCCATGGACATGTCCAAGATCTTCAGGACCTCTGGGAGGATGCCACAGACCCTAAAGTGAAAACAGTTGCAAATGGTTTTTTTGGCCAGGTATACTGCAGGATCATGAAAGTAGTTCTCCTTTGCAAACTGACCTATGTGGACACATATCCCTGTAGGGCTGCCTTTGTCTAATAGTACTTGAATGTTGTATGTTTCCATTGTCACTGAGCCAAGCCTGGATGAAAAAAATCTTTACATGTTTGCCTATACCTTCAGTGAAAGACGAGTATGAACAAAACAAAGAAATATTTTGAAAGTGCAGTCTCTCAGAATTTTTCTTTGGTTGTAGAAGCTATTCAGTATAAGTCAGTGGTCGGCAAATATCAACAGAGCCAAATATCAACAGTACAACGACTGGAATTTCTTTTGAGAAAAGCCAAATTTTTAAAACTTTATATAGGTGGGTACATTGTTATTAACTTAATGAGGGTACTCCCAAGCTGGCCTTTGCTAAAAAATCAAGAGGCCAAAGAGCCGAATGTGGCTCATGAGCCGCAGTTTGCTGACCACTGGTATAAGTTATCTACTTCATTGCCTAAATCCATTTCAAGGAATTTATATTTAGAAAAGGTTTATGAAGACAAAACTAAAGGGAAATTCAAGTTCCCAATGCCACATGTATATTCGCAGCATAAAGAAGTTATTAAGGAATCATAGTGTTAGAGTAACTGCTTTGGAAAGTACCAACTGAATGTAGAGTATACCATTTCAAAGAAAAGAATATATTGTTAAACTAGGTATACAGGTTAATTTTTATTAAAGAGCACTTGATGGAAATGGTGGAGGCAGTGGAGAATTGGCCTAAAAGACAGTATTGCATCTGGTAAAGGCAAGCCTCGTATTTTTCAGAGGAGATTTAGGAAAATGTATAGCAGGTCCTCAAGTATCCTGGTTTTGTCAAGCATCATTTTATTATAGCATTGATGAGATTTTGTAGGAACTTGACTTTTGTTTATATCAATTAGCCTATTGTAAACATTTTTCATTACACATTGTTCTGCTGCAGTTCCAATTATTGATAATGTTAAATGAGGACTTCTGTACACAATTTCTTTATAAACAGCCAAATCACTTATTGTCACATCCATGTAGATAGTGTTGGGGCCATTTAAAACATGTTTATGTCCTCCCACCCCACCCCCCGCCAAAGTTTAATGTAAAATTGGAGAAGTCATTAGCTCTGCCCTAACTGGTGCCGTGTGTGTGTGTGTGTGTGTGTGTGTGTGTGTATTCATTAGAAAATGACACAAAATATGACAGTTTGCTACACATAGGGTCCCTCTGTAGGAAGAAATCATTGTTAATTCAAACAAGCTGGTATTAACTTTAATTCAATGAATTTTTCAACTGGTTCTTAAATATTCAATATTGGTCTGTTTTTAATGTAGTTATTTGAATGTAGTTTGCATAGAGGCATAAAATAATGAAGACTTCAAAAGGAAAGGTAGACATTAAAAACCTTTCTCTATAAATTATAAAATAAAATTCTTAGTATCTAAATTATTGTAACAATTACTAAAGTTAGCCTTCTCCTCCCCAACAAGGTCTCATAAACCACAGTATTTTGTTCCAGTTTCAGGTTTTAAAATTGAGAGTATTAAACATCATACCAAAACTAGAGTATCTTAAAAAAATCAATTTCATCAAAATAACCATGAGAAAAATCTTTGACTTTTAAATATTTCAAACTTGAAGTCAGAATGAAAGTTAGAAAGTTGTCAGAACGAGATTGGAAGCATTTGTAAAGCCACATATTCCTAATAATCAAGGAGATGTGGCTGAGATAGAATAGAGTGACTTTCATTTCTTTTACAAGGGGGTAGAAAAGTGGCCACTGTGCCAATACCCTCCCCTCACTACAGAAAGAACGGGGTGATGTCTGTTATTAGGGGGATCATCTGAAAGCCAAAATAGCAACTTCAGCAAAAGCAGTTGTACTGATTATAGAACCTTTGTCTGCAGAGGTGCTTGTTAGGATCAACAAAAAGTCTCGTGTAATTAGATGATGTTTGAAAATGTGGAAAACAAAAAAGAACTAAAAAAAGAATCCTCAGTAAACACAACTAGATGATGGCATATATAATTTTTTTTGAAGGTAACTTTTTAATGTTTACAGAAATCTTTCTATTTTGAAAACTGAGACTTGTTTACATTGATTGCTGAGATAATTCAGAATTCTTAAATAATGTCAAAACTACAGTGTCAACCATTGTACAGTGGTACCTCGAGATACGAGTGCCCTAACATACGAGTTTTTTGAGATACGAGCCGTCGAGTGAGTGATTTTTGCTTTGAAATACGAGCAACATTTGAGATAGGAGTAATCTCACAGCACACGACTCACCAGTTTACGGAGACTCTAGGTTACGGTATGAATTAAACTCGTATCTCGAGGTACCACTGTAGTTTATAGTTCCCTTCAGAGTAGATTCGGGGTTTTCAGATCACAGCTTGAAATTTCTGACCAATTTAAAAAACTGGAGAGAATAAAAGCACTGCTTGACAAAGCAGATTTCTAATTAATTTTCATTAGTTGAGTCTTTAATAACTGCTTGATTTTTGGCCATATGAACCCTGTGTAGCTATACTTGTAACTGTTTAAATTTTTCTTTGGTTGAAAATATCAGTCTCTCCCTGGCCATTGAAATGATTTGTTTGTTTACAGCAATACTTCTGTGAAACAATTATTTATTTGTGAAAGAGCTCTCCTCAACTGTGTTCATCTTTTTCTTTTTGCTTAGAATAGAACAGATTTAAATTTAAAGGAAATATGAAGGCACTTCCTTTTTTAATAAGAAGGAAATTGCCAGATGCTTCTTTCATCAGACTTAAAGTACTGAGAAGACTATCTGTAAATACAATATAAGGATTCCCACCTTTTAAAAAGGAAGGTACAACTTTGGTGCTCCAATGCAGGGCTGTGTGAAAACTCATAAACAAAGGGAAAATAAACAATCAGCCTGGATGGTCACTTGGGTAGAAGATGGTTGTACACAGTGTTATTGCTAAAAACGTTTTACCTCTTGGTGGTTTGCATCTTTCTTTTTCATATTAATTTTATACCAAAATGTTAAATATTTATATTATTTGAATTTTTGCTTATATGTTAAAATAATTAGTGTTTTTTTTTAAATAAATCTGTGATTTACAATAAACAACTTGGAAATTGTCAGCAGATGTCTATTTTCACAAGCGTTTTTAAACTCCTGTGTGAATACCATTTGTTTGTATCTAATCCGCTTGTTCTTTTTAATGTCAGAAGGGTCTGTGGTACACAGTCTTACTCCAACTTGCTGCTGTGCCTAGAATAGATGTGTCCCCGACATACTGGAGCCCCTAAAATGCTCCTTTTGTTTGTTAAATGACTTAGGTTGGAATGTCTATGTGAGAGAATTTTAGACTGCTCAGGCTGGGCTAGAGTAACATGTAGCCAGTGTCTTAAGACACCATTCGAAATGGTCGTATTTTCCTTGTATTTGATATCCTCACCCACTTCAAAATAGATTAAAATTTAGCCCTGGTCTTTTAATGCCAGGAATGTTCTCAGGTTCCTCTTGGAGTGTTTGGTGCTTCCGTACATTTCTACATAGTATGTTCTCATCTGCTTTTCACCCGATTCCTGCTCACTTGTTAGAATATGCTGTGAGTCATTCTGTATATATTTTTTAAAACTTGTTAAGTATCTGAATTATTTGGTTGCAGCAAAACTTTTTACTTGCAAGGCATGGTTGAGGGGTTGTAGTTTGGACTCAAATGATGATCACTTGGAAGAATTAATGAACTTGACCTATATGTGGGACTTCAGTTGAACTCCGTAGCTGCATTGAAAATCAGACCAGAGAACTCTTGCTATGCAAGGTGACTCATTCTGCTGTAATAATCAGAAAGGACAGGTGCTCCCTGGCTGTTTCCCTGCAGCCACCACTGGGTGCAGTGAAACAAGCCTTGGTCACAGCTTTCTCTCCGGTAATCCTCTGCGCCAGAACGCCAAGGCTCCTTATTGCCTCCAGCATCAAGTCTAGTCTCTTCTACCTGTTCCCCACGGCCTCATGTGATGCTCCTTTCCTTCATTCCCTATAGCTTTGTTTTTTCCATTGCCCCTTATTACTCATCACAAATCTCATTCGTAACACATGGTAAGTTCATTTCCCTTGCCAAAAACAGTTTCTGAAATCTTGGCAACTCAAACTTTCTATAAAACATCTCCTGCCCTCCCCTTCAAATAGACACTTATAAATGTACACTTGTCACAGATATTACTATTACCTACTAATGGTTTCATGTGTGTGTTTTTTTTTCAACTAAAACTGAAGGTAGGGACTGCACAGTGCTTAAAAATCATTTTTCAAATATAATAAGTAATGTCATTTTGGCAAACCAGGTATGAAAAGGAGATTAATTACTCAGAACCCTAATGGACATTATCTGACATAACATTTCACCTATACTACTTAAAAGTTTATAATTTATTTGATGAAATCCGAATGCTTGCCATATACCAAGCATATTGTATCTATTGACTTCAGCCCCAACTAAAATTGTCTGAGTTACGCATAAACATACAAATGTGTAAAATCAAAAGTGAATCAGAAAATATCAACAGTTGCAGTAAAGATTAGTGATTTTAAGATATTCAAAACGTGGTAAAAACAGTAGTCTTATAAATTCTGTTTTATGCTTAATCCACTAGCTATTTTTGCCTTTTCTCAAAGTTCTTTTCCAAGAACCATAAAGATATTTTTGTTTCATTAAATGCTGTAACTTTTCCTTTGTAGTTCTCATTAGAAGTATGATTTAATGGTTTACTGTAAGTGAATACAACAGTTCACATAATTGGACCTACTTAATTAGTCAAATGAATTCATTTACTAATTTAATTAATAGTTCAATTAAAGGGCCTATTTAATACTTTTATAAAGATAAGATTTATAATTCTAAAAGTAAAATTATAAAGATAAAGGTAGGTAGGTTTTAGTAATAGAAAAGTCCCTAAAGATATACCATCTCTTGAGAAAAAAAGAGAACACTTTGCCCCAAGTACTGCTTTTCAGAGACAACTAAACACACTTTCAGATATGCCGAATTCAGCCATTTACTTATACTCAAAGATACATTTCCATCAGTAAGCACCTACCTGTTTCCTTGAGTACACCTTAAAGTGAAAGAATATCAAGTAGTCTAATTAAATTAATACTGGCTTTAGTCAAGAAGCACATTCCTAAAGATGTTTGTTCATTCATTCTACAGGCACTTTTTTAGAGGCATGTTAAGAGCTAAACATGACAGACCCTGGGAATAAAAACAAGTCAGTAAGTCAAATGGTGTGAGTATAAACAATGTGGTGAGTGCTACAACATGTAATGAGGTAATGATGGGGATTCTAAATAAAGGATTTTTAAAAAAAGGAATTTCCCCTTCTGCTTTTGGTCTTTTTCCACTAAACTGCTTGAGCATTCACATGAATTGCAAACACCTTTCGGTCAGCCAAAAATAGCATTAAGCTTGTATAAATTGTGTCTTTTGGGGCCTACTGCTTTTAAGTAGGTTTAAACCAATAATTCAATTAATAGCAACAATAGTTTGCATTTACTATTTTCTTGATAATTCATTTTTTTAAACACTGAGTATCCTTAGAGATGTGGTTTATGTCATTTTCAGTTCTTGCTTGTTGCTTTTATGAGATCCATGTGTTTTGTTCTCGGGTAGATAAATGAAGGTTAGTATATGGAATAACTGTGATTTTATCTGGGAAAGATAAGTGATGAGATTTAGATACTCTACCCTACCCTCCCACCCCAAGGGGTTAAAATGACTTCTCTAAAGGGATCTGCAATCTTACCTGCCGGGGGAAGGATTTTCAGGACTGTCGGGCTGCTGCTGCTCAGGGTTCTCCCCATCCTGACTGCATTCAAGTATTTCTTCATTCTGAAGTGAAAGAAAGTTTGGTAAGATACACCATGTTATTTGTGGGGGAGCACTAAATCTAAATCTTTCTCTCCCCCAATTTCTTCGTTTGGTATTGATTTTGCTTTTACTTCTCCAGATGAACATCATATCCAGTTTCTCATCTTTTTCTGTCTGTGGATCTGTTATTTGTTGGCCCTTCACGATTCTTTTAGGAACAATGAAAACTCATCCTGAAAAGCATGTATTTCTTTCCCTTAATGACGGGCTATTAACATTGTTCTCCTCCCTCTTTCCTGATGATTCACACAAAGAAACGGTTCAGAGTTTGAGCTAAAAGATAAAAAGGTCATTTGACAAAATATCTTCATTCCTTTTCTTCTCTTTTGGGTAAGAAATCAAAGTCTGGAGAAGTTGCGACCTGCCTGAGGCCAGAAAGAGCTGGAGGCAGAGACAACGTAAGTCTGGTGCCCACTTTCACAGGCGTGGTATCACCTGTCTGTGCCGGCACTCCACCTCCTAGAGCAGCTGGTTCCTCAGGATGTGCAATGTGGCTACCCCTGCAGGCCGAAGCCAGTTGGAACAGAGCCCTGCCACACAACATGCCAGCTGAGACCTTGGGCCAGGTCACTGACCTTCCTGCCATGGCCCCTACGCACTGTCTACCTCAGTAAGGCTGTGGCTCTTTTTCAGAACAATACTATTCTCAAAAGGAGAAAAGACTTCTTGCTCAGTTTTATGTCAGGAAAGTATAATTTTAACAAGGAAGTGAACTGGTCTAACATTGGTAGCAATGAGCCTATCAAAGTATTAACAGATAATGAGCAAATAGATAATTAGCCATCATTTGAGTTCTTCTGCCTTCCAAGTTCTGTTTAAATGAGTTATTTTGCATTCTATAAAAGAAAGGATAGATTTGGAAAGGCTCTCTTGCAAAAGAATCATTCAGGAAAATTTAATTAATAAACATAAAACATTCCTGGTAAATTAGAGCTGGTAGTTGAAGAATGAGCTTTTTCCAGACTAAGAAACTGATGGGAAATCTTGCAAAACAGGTGGGAGTGAGATGCTTCTCAACCTATTTACTGGAAGAAGGTAGTCCTCTCCCTCCATTAACAGCGAAGTTAAGGTTCCCTTAGTGTCCACAATGCCAGCCACAGGGATAGCAATGAAAAAATGTCCAGTAGATGAAATCATGTGTCTTCCATCTTTTTCATAGATGTCTTCTTAAATCTGGTATCACATCCAGAAAGCAAGCTAACAAATAAAGGAGTAATTTTTCTAATTCAGCTCTAAAATACAAAGGAAATCTTACATTCCAAGTTTATATATATTTTTCTTTTAAAATAGAATATCATTTTAGTAAGAATCTAAATTTTTCATATTACATATAGTTGACCAGAGACAAGAATATATTTTTCATTTCAGTTAATATATAGAAGTAAATGCCAATTCTTGGATTCAAACCAATATAGTTACTGTCACCACACTATCCAAGACACCTCTTTGTTCACATTTTCTAGCTGATTTTGAACTAATTACCATGGCAGTTAATGTTCCATTGCATCCTTTTCTAGTTCTCCCTGAAATGCATACTGGACTTTGAGCCGCAGCCTTATTCATCTTTGGATCCTTAACATGAATCCAGGGCCTTTATATAGAATAACCACTTCTATTAACTAAACTTCCTCTCATTGTGAAACTGCTGCTATTGATAAAATGAATTGTACTCTTTCCAATTCTATCGATCTTTGTAAGTGTGGTGCCTTGTAGGGTCTCTTATTTCAGGACAACTTAGTGATGGAAAATAATGATGACTCAAGGTGTAGATATGGACTTTGTCATCTTTTACATTAAATGATGACATCCCTCTAATTACACTTTGTCATCATAGACTGTCCTCATGAGCTTCCCGAAATGCTTGGGCATGGACTGGTTGTGTCAACCCATGTTCCTGTGGCTACACGTCCGACAGCTGATGTCAGGGTAGAGAAAGAGTCCTCTGCCAACTGTTTGATGGAGTACAACACTGGCACGGTTGAGATGTGATGGGAAGGATCCACAGCAGATCTACTGTGGATCCTTTAATAAAAACCTCAATGAGGTTGTTAACTACAGGCATACCTTGGGGGTACTGTTCCAGACTATGGGAATAACACAAGACTCAAAATAAAGTATGTAGTAATCTTTTTGCTGGTGGAGGATCTTGCCTTCAATTTGTAAAAAATGGAACATCTGTGAAGCACAATAAAATGAGGTATGCCTGTATAGTAAGGTTTTGCTAAGGTTTAGACAGATTAGTGTTTTAGTGCAATGGCTTTCAAATTTCGACCACACCCATAAGAAAAGCATTTATATCGTAACACATTTCCCTGGCACAGAGCTCCTGAAACCTTTGGAATTTCCTAAATAAGAACAATAAAGATTCTGGATAGTCATAAGAAATCCTCTCAACCACACCTGAGTTTATGTTCATGAGGTGAGTTCTGAAAAGGCCCTAAGGATGTGGGCTGGTTATCAGTGAAACCAACCACATAATTAGAGGGTTTGAACTCTCAAGTCTCACCATCTCCCTCCCCCTCCCCCTCCC
The DNA here is from genome assembly GCA_004026805.1 of Lasiurus borealis. NCBI lineage: Eukaryota > Metazoa > Chordata > Mammalia > Chiroptera > Vespertilionidae > Lasiurus > Lasiurus borealis. The sequence continues at coordinate 19,470 of PVJN01019646.1, forward strand.
TCACAGGGAACAGAGAGAGGCTGGATGAAGATTGAATTCAATCACCAATGGCCAATGGTTTAATGAATCATGCCTATGCAATGAAGCCTCCATAAAAACCCAAAGAGAGATTCCTGGTTGGTGAACATGTGGAGATTGGGGTAGAGTGGCTTACTCAGAGAGCATGGAAGTTCTAGCACCTTCCACATACCTTGCCCTATGCACCTCTTCCATCTGTTAGTTCCTGAATTATATCTTTTTATAAGAAACTTTTTATAAGAAACTAACATCTTGTAAAATGTTCCTTGGAGTTCTACGAACTGCTCAAGCAAGTTAATCTAACCCAAAGAGGAGGCCTTTGAAACCTCTGATCTAGAGGTGATTTAGTCAGAAGCACCAGTGACAACCTGGACTTCTGACTGGTATCTAAGGGAGTGAGGGAGGTTTATTAGGACTAAGGTTTTAACCTGTGGGATCTAATGCTATTACCAGGCAGACAGTGTCAGAACTGACTTAATTGCTTGGTGGTGTTGGGAAAACACTTGGAGTTGTCCTCAAGGGATCCCATAGAGGGCATCTTTTCAGCCAACTGATGCTTTAAAAGGGAACCAACCCATAAACTACCCTGTCAGGAGGCCAATCAGGTGGAAAAGCTCCGTCCCCTTTATGTTCAGTTTATTCTGAGGAAAAAAGGTGGCAGGCAGGCAGGCTGGCAACTGCTGTGGGCCCAACATCACTCCCCACATCTTCACTTCCACCCCAGCCTCTCTCCCAGGTCAGAGTGACACCAACCTCCACACAGCCGGTCTAGCAGTACCCTTCATATGACTTCCTATGGCTTCCCAACAAGCACATAATCTAATTGTTTTGTTTCCCCTATATTTTGAAGAAATATGTTTTTAAAATTAAGAAAACAGGTAAGTTCCTAGCTTGAAAAAAATTGTGTTTATTTCTCTGAAGAATATGTCTTTTTAAAAGCAGTAATCAACATTTTAAAAGTACCCATATTCTTTAATCGCTAATTTTCAATTGATTATTAAAATTTCTTTTTCTTCCCCAAAGGAGAGATAGCAACATTTGAACGGAATCAAATTAGTTTTTCTTGAAATTAAATGATTTCATTTTGTGATTGTCAGGATGCTTGAAAAGCAATTTCAGCTCCAACTCTTTTGAAGTGATGATGTCTCATAATTTAAGATGAAAGTATTATTTATTATCACACTTCTTAAAAGAAGAAGCTATTACACTTCGTTCTGAGAAAAGGTCAGGCAGATAAGGGGTTGAACCATTTAAGATAAGGAAGGGCAATCATTCCAAGAAGTGTTTAAGGTTAAGCATTTTCTGGCATTGTAAATTATGAAAACTCAAGATAATAAATACAGTGTTAGGATAAGAAGCACTGAGATTATAGAACGGTGGGGTGCAGGTGAGGATAGTGGGAGAGACAGGAAAGGAGACCTCTCCATTGGGCAGTCCTCTCTGGCCTCAGTCCGATGGTCTTAGAGACACAATCCAGAGTGGAAACCACCGGCCTTGGAAGGGCTAGCTCTGCCTCCCCTTCTCCACAGCTGGACCTGCTGGGGGAAAGGGGAAACCTTCTCTTTTTTATTTGTTTATTTTTGAAATTAAGTGGGTCCTGATAGAAAATCTGTCTGGGAATGGACTCCCAGCTGGCAGGTCTGCCTGTTTGTTCCCTCTCTCTGACCCTTTCCAGCACATCTCGCCTTGTCCTGCTCTTCACTAACACTGCCTGAAGAAGGCATGGCCTGAAGATTCCTTTGGCTACTAGGGCAGCCTCTTTAAAAATGGCAAGTACCTATTTGGAGGGTTAAGGGGCTGTCTTTCACTTGTCATCCACACTTTGCTGTGAACCAGCTCATTCAGATTTTCTCCTATCTCTAGTCCAAATCAGCTGCATTGGGTGGGGCTTTCAAAAGTGGGGTGATGGGGAGGAGAGGAAGGTTTTAGGAACTTTTATAGACTGAAGCCTTTTGGAGAAGAAGGGCAGGCTTAAGGAGGCAGGCTTGAACGGTCTTTATGCTTTGTGGAAATGGGAAATGATTAGAGAGAGGCAGGGGAATGGGTCCCACATGCAAACTTTGCCTATTTAAAAATTTCTCCAGGGTATGATGTACCTATAATCTTGCATTTCCCAGCTAGCATTGCTAGTAATTAGTTCAATGTTCTGCCACTTAAACTGGTTTTTATAGGCTGAATGAATATTCTAAACACTATTTGTAGTATTTTGTTTATGGGGAAAATGACTCCTTAAAAGACTGCAAACACTGCAATATTATTTTAACAATGATTTGCAAGTCTGTAATTTTGAATAAATTATCAGAAAGTGAGGAACACATCACAAGATACCTTTCTCTCATTTCCAAACCAAGAAATGTGAAGGAAATAAGTATATCAGAACATTAAAAAGAAGTTCCCCAATATGTTGGGAATTTTCTTTGGCTGGTAGATTTCATGTAATTTTAACCTCCATGCGTAAATGTCAATATAATTTAATTTTTATATGTCTGTAAATCTTAGAACCTAAATAAAATCACAAGTTTGGGAAAAGTGTTTTACTAGAGTAATCTTTGGTCCCTAACCTAATTCACAAATGTTTTCCACATAACCTTAAAACCAATGGGTTGACTCTCATTGCTGTGGAGAAGGGGAGAGTCTCTGGGGCAGAGTTAGCCCAGATAACAGAAAGAGAGGGTATTGGTTGCTGTTACAGATCTATAAAACTCTACAAATGCTGGACTCGGCCTTCATAAAACCTCTACCTTTCCCCCCAAATACTCTATAGTGGCCAACAAATTCATCCAATGAGGAATCCAAGATGAAAACTTCAATGTTATCCTATCTAATAAAAGAGTAATATGCAAATTGACCATGACTCCAACACACAAGATGGCTTGCTCTCATGTGGTCAAAGATGGCTGTCCCATGTGGACACAAGATGGCCAGCAGGGGAGGTCAGCTGGGAAGGACCAGGACTGCAGGGAAGGGCAATTAGGGGTGACCAGGCCTGCAGGGGAGGGCAGTTAGGGGTGACCAGGTCTGCAGGGGAGGGCAGTTAGGGCAATCTGGCTGGCAGGGGAGTGGTTAGGGAGTGATCAGGCTGGCAGGCAGAAGCAGTTAGGGGCAATCAGAAAGGCAGGCAGGTGAGCAGTTGGGAGCCAACAGTCCTGGTTTGTGAGAGAGCTGTCTGACTGCCCATTTAAGCCCAATCCTACAGGGACAGTCAGACTTCCCTTGAGGGGTCCCAGATTGGAGAGGGTGCAGGCTGGGCTGAGGGACACCCCCCCACACCTTGCACGAATTTTGTGCACCAGGTTTCTATTCTTCGATATCTCCCTTTCTTCCCTTATTAAGTCTTTTTCCTTTTCCTCTCTGCCTTGATCTACTTCTTCATTCATCAAACTTTCTCTGACAATGCAGTATATTCCAGGAGCTGGGGAGAACTTCTGGATTACTGGTATGAGCCCTGTCCATCTCCCTTTTTGATGCTGCCATTAGTAGGCTCTCAACACTCACCTAGACCATGACAAATATGGGCAGCTGGTCAGTCTGCCTACCTTCATCTAATCTCCTTTTCATTATCTTACCAGAGCTAACTTTCCAATACATAGGTGCCCTCATTGGCAACAACCATCCACCAAAGCCTTCAGCAACTTGTCTTTGGTCTCTCTTCCTAGCTTTCTCAAACCATTCCCAGAATAGCCTATGCCCCTTCCTAGAATGTCCTTCTCCATCTTGTCTATCTTTCAAAGTTGCATTTATCCTTTAAAGTTAAGTTCAAATGCCACCTCCCAAAAACATTCCAAATATACTTGCTATGCACTGCACTTTAATATGTCATATCCCTTTTCCCCAGAGATCTATCATTTTGTTTTATAATTATTGGCAATAAGTTGTTTCATCCATGAAACTTTTAAGTTTCCTGAGTTTAAGCCTGTGTTAGAATTGTTTCCACATGACCTAGAACATTATATGAAATTGAGCTGAGTAAGTTACCCTAATTGGACCTATCAAATATTTCAGTTATGTCAATTTTTTTATTGGTCAAAGAGAAAAGCCAACAGGGGTCTTACTATTATTTTCTCTTTTTTTAGCTCTGTTAGTGAAAGTAAATTCTCATAGATTAATATAATCATGACTTCTTGCCTTGAATTCTGAATTCTATCTTATCTGACGAGTTTCATAGTCACCTTAATGAGTTCACCTTTATCCCAAGTCCTCATGGTCTATGAATATAGCTAGCCTCCAGCCTATGTGACCAAAGGTAGTCCTTGTAGAACCTGCATTCTTGCCACCAAATGTGTAAGTTAAAAATTCAGATTCCTAAACCCTACTCCTGAATCAGATTCACTAAGGATGGGGCCAGGGAATCTGCATTACCAGGTATTAATAAGCTTCCCAGGGTGCGGTACATAGGGAACCTTGAGAATGTTTATTCTAGAAATTCTTCAGAGAGCTTGGTTGGGGACTGCCTTAAGAATTTGGTGGATTCTCTGAATCTCTCTCTTATTAGCTCTAAGAATGACTACACTCCAAACATCACGGAAGGTGAACACTGACATGTACTTATAGTTCGTACAGCTCTCTTGCTGAGAAGTAGAAAGGCAAATGAAAGCTCGTGTGATTCAAAGGAATGAGGAAGAAAGGAACTGAATTCGGTCTTAATTTGTTATCATTGGGAAAAAAGGTACATAGTTGAGATTAGGAAAACATATCAATTTAGGACCGGCATCCTTCAGCTCCTTTTCAGCTTTACACAGAACATTCTATCTATAAACATTAGACTAAATGGGAAATTAAAATTACTAAGATCTTGCTTGATGCTAGGCATCGTGCAAGGTGCTTTCCATATATTTCTCACTTAATAGACCATCTGTGAGGCTACTTTTTAAAAAAATATTTTTTATTGATTTTAGAGAGAAAAGGAGAGGGAGAGAAAGATAGAAACATCAATGATGAGAGAGAATCACTGATCAGCTGCCTACTGCACACCCCCTATGGGGACCGAGCCCACAACCCAGGCATGTGCCCTTGACTGGAATCGAACCTGGAACCCTTCAGTCCACAGGCTGATGCTCTACCCATGGAGCCAAACCAGCTAGGGTTCCTTTTTTTTTTTTTAATCCCCATTTTGCAGAAGAGGAATTTAGAGTATGCAAGATTAGGCAAACTGCTAGGGAAGTAGATTAAGTAATCAGGTGGATAGGTTAAATTAGGTAAATAAACTGCTTTTACATAAGTGGCGAGTTTTAAATCTCAGTTCCACCATATACTAGCTGCATGACCCTTGGGGAAACTCCCTGAACTTCTCAGCCTCAACAGCATCAGGGACAAGACGAGGTGCTGAGGACTTGCCATGACACGGGTCGCTACACCGCCCAGCACAACGTCCGGCCCTCAGTCAGTGTCAGCAACCATTCCCTCACCTCTTCCAGCCTCGGCTTTTTTGTGTTTGTAAATTTTTGCTCAGAGCCTGAGAAGGCCTCTGCTACTTTAAATCATGCTAATAGGTGCCCAGGGGCACTGCTGGCACTCACAGCAAGGAGAACTTCCTTCATCCTGAGGGTTCCCTCAGAAACAAGGAATTCTCATCTGCCTCTGGCCTCTTTCCAGCTGGTCAGAGGCTTTGATGTGATGTGAGCAGCTGGGGAGAGCAGCCCCATGAGTCATGCTTTCAGCTTCCAGCTGGCCACGGGAAGGACAGGAAGCACCACATCACCACTGCCAGCAACCACAGCCAGGCTCCACCTTTCCACCACAGGCTCTCCCAGACCAGGTCCGCGCATGGCTACACAGCTGCCAGGAGGTCCCCAGAGAGTCTCGGCAACGTTGTCACGTTTGATTTGCCAAGTTCCTGTGAACCTGAATGACAAGGATCACCGACGGAACACCCTCTTTGAATTCGATGATGATAAAATCAGTTCGTGATTATGTGGCAGGTAATGAGTATCAGAAACTCTAGTAGCAATCATGAATGGTTTTGGTTTATAGATTTTTTTTTTCTTTTTGTGAACATTTAGTCTTGAGGACAAGGAAGGGCTTTTATCACAATGTTATGGTTCACGCTTCTAGCCTGCCTGTAGATTCATTTCATCTTTGAGTTCCAGGCTGAAAGCCAAAAAGATGTCAGAACTGTTTCCTGGAGTCCAGTGCATGTTTGCTCCATCTTGGTCATCTGTGTTGGACAGGGGCCACGGAACACATGCAGCAGTGACTGTTCTTCATGTCAATCAACCTCCTTCCCTCCCTCTTAATAATCCATGTGTTAGAGAAGACAAGGGTTTTCAGGTCTGGGCCTCCTTTCAAATGCTATGTTTGCTAAATGTTAAAATGTATTTTGCAGACAAGATGAAAACAGGATAAGCCTGACAAGCTCCCCATCAGATACACGTAGCCAACGGCAAAGAAGTCAACAGGTGCCGCCTTTCTCCGCTGGCACCAATGCTGCTGCTCCCCACTGCCCCTTAGTCCATGGGAGGCTTTTGTTTATAGCAGCGATTCTCAACCTTTTTTAATGCTGTGACCTTTTAATACAGTTCCTCATGTTGTGGTGACCCCCAATCTTAAAATTATTTTCATTGCTACTTCATAACTGTAATTTTGCTACTGTTATGAATCATAATGTAAATATCTGTGTTTTCTGATGGTCTTAGGCTCTACAGCAGTGGTTCTCAACTTGTGGGTCTCGACCCACAGGTTGAAAACTGCTAGCAGGGTCGCCTAAAACCATCGAAAACAGATATTTACATTATGATTCATAACAGTAGCAAAATTACAGTTATGAAGTAGCAACGAAAATTATTTTAAGATTGGGGGTCACCACAACATGAGGAACTGTATTAAAAGGTCACAGCATTAAAAAAAGGGTTGAGAACCACTGGTTTATAGGAACTTGTGGGGATCATTTTGCTTTTATGGAAATGCCATCTAATTTTGAATAGCTGCGGGTGACCAGTTGCTTCTGATGAACTGAAAATACGTATCTGATCTGTGGGACACTTCATGGGTTTCCTCATCAATGCTTTAGTCATGCAAATGATTACATATTGATACATTAAAAAAATAAGAAGGGTGGGATTTTTTTCCCCCCTTTAACTTGGATGTTACCCCTGTATCTTGCATTAAATGAGAGAGTCCCCATGTTTCCATCAGAGTGATGTACTTGCTTTAATTCTTAAGCATAAGTGAATTCTTTGTAATAAAAGGCTAATATGAAAATAGACTGAATGGTGGAACAACGGAACAACTGAACAACCGGTCACCATGACATGCGCTGACCACCAGGTGGTTCTGGTTCTGGGTCGCTTGGTTTCTGGTTGGTCAGGCAGGAACTGTCTCCAGGATGCCAGATTAAGGGCCCAAATTATATCTTAGTCTGGAGGGCTGAGGAATCCCTGCACGACAACACAAGACATCCTTGAGTGACAATGCCTGGTCTGGTATTCTTTGTGCATTGGCCTTGCTTGTCTCATAAGTAAATGTGCTGGCTATGGGAAACTCAAATTTGATCCCTGAATGCAGCTCCTTGGAGTGCATTCTTCAGGACTAAATAAAAAGTGCCGTTTATTTGAATTAAATAATCTAAACGCTTACAGAAATAAAGAAATATAACCAATGTCAATGGCATGAAACTGCCTGTCCTGTCCCAGGCAGCCTTGCACCAAGCTGGGTTTGGGAGGCACTGTTTACTAACTTTGCACCTTCTTTGCTTCCTCAGGTTTCAGCATTTACTAACCACATACAGCTTCTCCCCTGAAACTCTGCTCTGATTCCTCCAAAGAATGCACTTTCTGGAGCACCCACAGCCAGGATGGGAGTCATGATGGGAAATGGGACTGGCACCCCAACAACCTGAGCAACCACAAGGTTCCCATCGGACAGGCACACCACCTTCACCGAGGAAAACAAGCAAGGGAGCTCATGGTTTCCAGTGGAAGTGACCTGGGACCAGGAAGACTGAGCGACAAAGGTTTGGCTGTGGGACTCAAGGACCAGTCTATGGCTAGTGGTATAAAGATAGACTAGTATGCTTGTGGTTATGTGGGAAGAATTACTAGTTTTATCTATGAGCTAGTATGCTTGTGGTTATGTGGGAAGAATTACTAGTTTTATCTATGAGCTGTTTGAATTAAGACTCCCACTGCTTCTCTTCAATGTTTCTTCAGTGATTTATAATTTTCTGAGTACAGGTCTTTTACATCTTTGGTTAAATTTATTCCTATGTATTATTCTTATTGAAGCAATTGTGAATGGGATTGTTTTCTTAGTTTTTCTTTCTGATAGAACACTGTTGATGTAGAAAAATGCACTAATTTCTGGATACTTATTTTGTATACCACTACATTGCAGAATTCCTTTATTAACTAAAGGAGTTTTATGTCCTCCTTTCCAATTTGGATGCCTTTTATTTCTTCTTCATGTCTGATTGCTGTGGCTAGGACTTCCAGTATTGTGTTGAATAAGAGTGGTGAAAGCAGACATCCCTGTTTTGTTCCGAACTTAAGGGACACACTTTTAGGTTTTGCCCTTTGATATGATGATGTTGGCTGTGGACTTGTCATATATGGCCTTTATTACATTAAGGTATGTTCCCTCTATTCCCACTTTGCTGAGAGTTTTTATTACAAATCGGTACTGAATTTTATAAAATGCTTTTTCTGCATCTATTAATATGATCACGTGGTTTTTAATCCTTCATTTTGTTTATGTGGTATATCACATTAATTAATTTGCAGATATTGTATCAACCTTGCATCCCCATAAATAGAATATAATATTAAAATCAAGAAAATAATATTGGCACAATACATAGAGCTTACTCAGAGTTCAGTTATACATGCACTCTGTGTGTGTGCGTGTGGTTATGTGTGTGTGTGTGTGAAGCTCTATGCATTTTTTTTCATGTGCTTTTTAACATAAACTATACTCTGTTCTACCATTTTTTAATCCTCACCTGAGGATATATTTTATTGAGAGAGAGAAAGCGAGAGAGAGAAACATCAACCAGTGGCCTCCCACATGCACCCAAACTGGGTACCAAACACGCATTAAATCAGCAACATTTTGGTATATGGGATGATACTCCAACCAACTGAGCTACTTGGCCAAGACTGTTCTACCAATTTTAAATATGAAATCAGATTATGAGAATGAATAAAATGACTTCCTTCACTAAAACAGTATCTACCAACAATTATGTGCATGACCACTTTTCCATATCTAGTTGTAAATAAGAAAGAAAAGGAAGACATCCTACAAACCTCAGCTCTTGAGAGCACTAACTAGTCCATGCTACATTCCTTTATAGGAATATTTTCTGGAGATGATGATAGGCATGAAACAGGGGAACCTGGTTTATTAATAATTATGGCAGCAACATTCTCTCATGCCAGAAACCTCTATCGGTCAAAGGAAGGTAATCTTACCTTGCCTTCATATTTAGTCTTGTCATCTTTCTTTACCAGGGAGTTCAAATCTCTCTCTGCATAAGGTTCCTCAGATGTTTTCTGAAGAGGAGCTAAAGGGACAAAGAAAACTGGCCATTAATTTGGTGATTTGACTTATAAATAACTCAGCGCTTAGCCTGAACAACAGCTGGACTATGTTGAAGCAGTTGATAAGCTAAACTAAACTGAGTTGCTGTGATGGTTTCTGAGGTGGTAGGTAAACGTGGAGGTGAAGGAGAGATACAAAAGTAGAATAGAGTCCTTGACCCAGGCACTTGACATTGATCTAAAGAGACAAAGTCACATCCAACACCATTTGAAACACCCAACCACAACAAATCAGTAAATGATGTGATGTGGTAAAAACCATAGCTTCAAAATAAATAAATAAATAAACAAATAAATAAATAAATAAATAAATAAAACCATAGCTTCCATCATTCCTATTTGTAAGGCCAGCTAAGGTATGAAATCTTCCTTGACTTTCAAACTTCACAGATTCTTTTATGCACTGCTGCTTGATCATTTAGCATTTGTACTGTATTTGATGTTATTTTTTTAATTTGAAAAGCTGATTCAAGTCTAGGTATCACATACTACTAAATATATTTTCCCATTATACAGGTAATTAATTCATGCTTATTATAGAAAATTTGAATACTACTAAATCATACTATACTTGAATTATACTTGAACACTACCACTTGGTATATTTCCTTATAATCTTCTTTGAAATGCTCTCTCTCTCTCTATCTCTCTCTCTCTCTCTCTCTCTCCACACACACACACACACACACACACACACACACACACACACACACACTCACTCATGCTATGATTTTATGAGGGGATGTTCATGTATGCCTTAGCCAGGAGTTGTTGCTAATGTGATGATCTAGCAGTTAGATTCCAGAAAAGATGGAACCACATTTATTGGTGGATAATATGACCGTGGGAAGAACCAGGGGCTGAGTCAGGAGGGAATTTGGCTTCCTTACTCTGGCGGTCTTCTCTCCGTCACTCTGTTTCCCTGCTTCCCTTTCTCATTGGCTTTTCAGACATCTGGGAGATAACTTTTTTTCAGGCTCCCTGGCCACTGGCAGTAAGATTGGAACTTACTGAGAGGATTGCATTGGGGGTGATGGTTACAAAGCTAATATGGTAAGTGGTACTTTCATTCTTATTTGTCAGAATCACTACCTTGTATCTATAATTCCCTAGAGAATCTCACAGGATACAGGTGATTAAGCTGGGACTGGATTTGAGCATCTCTAGGTCCCATGATCAGAATGCCATCCATCCATCTAATGTCACAGTTAAATCATCCTGATTCTTATCTGTGGTGGCTTTGAGGGAGGTCGACCCTCTAACTTTCAGAAGGCCTTTGCTACCCTCAGGTTCTGTGAGCCAACTGGAAGCAGCTTAGCCTTGCTATGGGTTTTTCAGGGAAGTCATATTGAAATACGTAGTGAAGTACATGTTTGCTGCCCCTAGTTACATGACCACTGAAGCTACTTTACAACAATGGACAATCCTCTGGGCTCCTCACTTTCTGCAGGATCTCTGAAAGCTGAGAGATTCCCGATATGCATTCACTATAATTGGCAAAACCCATGACTGAGAAGTGTCTACCCTTAACACTATTAAGTACAGTGACAAAATTAGAGGCGGGGATGTGGTAGCCATACTGACATCATTTAAGTCTTGTTCTTTCATCTACGAGACACACATTACAGAGGAGTCTTTGTGCCTGAGCTTCTTCAACCAGAAAGTAGGGGATAATGAGAAAGTCTATTGGATTAGGCTTTAATGAGTTAATATGTACAAAGTATTTAGATCATGGTAAGCACTCAGTACATTTTAGCTATTTTTATAGCTACATGCCATTAGAAATATTTTTTTCACATTCCTTATTTAATTTCAGAGAGGTTAAGTGTGATACCTGAGACAACCAGCTAATAAGAGTCAGCGCTGACCTTTCAGCTCCCATCTCTTAGCTCCCTGCCCATGTTCCTTACACTGTGAAATGAGTTTATCTTGGCACACACTCAGTTACGAAGGAATTGGACAAATGTGTTTGAGAATCCGGTTAGTGACCTGCCTGGGTAGAGTCCACGCTCAGTGGTTACTCTCCAAAACAAAAGCAGAGGATTGTTCTGCAGAATGAGCACGTTACGGGACCAAGGTCAATGGTACCCGTTCAGACATGATGAATATCTATTTACCTGAGGAGGGTGATTACCTATTTTGAAATCATGTATTTGAAAGGCTGAGAAATAATCCATCATTCCTGCTTTGTTTATTTGTAAAACAAACACATATACCTTAAAATAAGGAGAGAGACCAAGTGGTGGAGGCAAAGTTTTGGCAACGAGCCCTAGAGGAGAGATCAGGAGAATCAAGTCCTGTTTCCAGGCATCCAGGAGGGATGTCTCCATGGGTGACATTGTTTGTGTGTGTCTGTGGTAGGTGCCTGTAAGTGTGTCTGAGTGTGTGTGTTCAGTGTGGTGTGTGTGTGTGTGTGTGTGTGTGTGTGTGTGTGTGTGTGTGGAAAATTCAGGAAAGAAATGCACTGAACTGTTTATAAGGCTTACTTCTGAAAATTGGAATATATAAGAGACAGTTGTACTAAATGGAGAATTATCAAAAGATCCCATAATTTTCAAATAAATAACAAATGAAAGAATTTGTGCAAACAGCACTGCACAACAAGAAATGCTAAAATAAGTTTTTCATCTTGAAGTAAAATGATACAAGATGGTAATTCAGTTAAAGAAATAAAGGGCATGTATCATAGTTGCAGGCATATCCCCAGTAGGGGGTGTGCAGGAGATGGCTGATCGATGTCTCTCATCGATGTTTCTGGCTCTCTATCCCTCCCCCTTCCTCTCTGTAAAAAATCAATTAAATATGTTTTTTTTAAAAGAATACTGAAAATGGTGACTGGGATGGTAAATATAAAACTATATATATTTTCTTTTCTCTTGATTTCTTTAAAAGATACATGATTGCTTATAGAAAAAAACGTATGACACAATATTGGGGGATTTACCATATGCAGATGCAAGATTTATGATAAGAATAGCACAGAGGATGGGTGGGAAGTGTGTGGAACTATACTGCTGCAAATTTCTTATATTTTACTAAATATTAACTCAAAGTAGACTGACACAAATTAAGGATGCATATGATAATCACTAAGAGAAACATCTGGGGAAAAACAATGGAAAGATGTATGTATGCTAAAAAGACAATGGAGGGATTAAAAAGGAAGACTATAAGAAATTTGCTAACCCAAAAGTAGGTAGGAAAAAAGGAACAGAGAAATAAATAAAACATGAGACAAGTTGACCACAAATAACAAAATAGTAGCTCTAAATCCAGCTGTGTCCTTAATTACATTGTATATAAATAGACTAAACACTCCAATTAGAAGGCAGAGTTTGACAGAATGTATTTAAAAAGCAAGATCTATGCTGCCTATAAGAAATATACTTTAAAAAGAAAAACAAATAGAAGAATGGGAAAAATGTCTCAAAAAAACACTAAGCATGAGAAAGCTGGGATGGCTGTATTAATATACACTTTAAGACAAATCGCTTTCCTAAAGATAAGGAGGAAAGAAGAGGCATTTTATAATTATAAAAGGGCCATTGCATCAGGCAGATAAAACAACTATGAATGTGTATTTTCTTAATAATGGGCATTTCAAATAATGAAGCAACAAATAACATATGTATCATGTGCAAGAGTGATTTCTCCCAGAATGTATGATTGTTTTAACACTTCAAAATAATCACTATAATGCACCATATTAACAAAACGATAGTAAATTATGTAATCATCTCAATATATAGCACTAAAAAAAGCATCTGAAAAATTTGACAATCGTTCATGATGAAAACTCTCATCAAACTAAGAATGAAAGGAAATGTCCTCAACCTGATAAAAGATATCTATAAAATCTTACTAACATCATACCTCAAGTGAAACATGAACTCTTTCCCTTAATATTAGAAAAATGCAGCAATGTCTACTCTTACCACTTCTATTCAACATTATACTGGAGGTCCTAGCCATTAGAATAAGACATGGGGCGAGGTGAAGTCATAGAGGTTGAAACAGAAGAAGTAAAATTGTCTCTATTCATAGATTGTATTTCCATTTAAAAACATATTCCTATTAAGAGTTAGATATGGTAATTCTATTTACTATAGGGTTAAAAAACATTAAATTCATAATATCTTTTCATTACAAACTATTATGTTGCCAAGAGAAATAAAAGGGGACCTAAATAAATGGAAAATTATATAATATTTATGAAATTGGAAGACTCAATATTGGTATAATAACAGTTCTCTCCAAAGTGATTTATAGAGTTAGTGTAATCTCAATCATAATCCCAGCAGAAATCAAAAGGGGATTCTAAAATATATATGAAAATGAAAAGATCCTAAAAGAGACAAAACAATCTTGAAAAAGAACAAAGTTGGAAGACCTACACTACCTGATCTCAAGGCTTAGTAATAAACTACAGTAATCAAGACCATGTGGAAGCATAAACTCAAAATGGATAAAAGACTTAATTGTAAGTCACAGAACCATAAAAGTCCTAGAAGAAAGTATAGAGAGTAAAATCTCAGACATCTCTCATAACAATATTTTTGTTGACATATCTCCTTGGGCAAGGGAAACAAAGGAAAAAATAAATAAATGGGATTATACCAAACTAAAAAGCAAAAGAAACCATCAACAAAATGAAGATAATCTCCTGAATGGAGAGCATATTCGTCAATAATACATCTGATAAGAGGTTAATTTCCAAAATATATAAAGAACTTAAACAACTCCACACCAGGAAGACAAAACAACTCAATTAAAAAATGGGCAAAGGACCCAAATAGACACTTCTCCAAAGAGGACATACAGATGACCAATAGACATGTGAAAAAATGCTCAATGTCACTAATAATCAGAGATAGGCAAATTAAAATCATGATGCGATATCATCTGATACCTGCCAGAATGGCTATCACCAATAAGTCAACAAACAAGTGCTGGTGAGGAAGTAGAGAAGAGAGAACTCTAGTACACTGCTCGTAAGAATACAGACTGGTGCAGCCACTGTGGAAAACAGTATGGAGTTACCACAAAATATTAGATAGAAATGCCTTTGAACCAGTGAGCCCACTTCTGGAAATATATCCTAAGAAACCCAAAATACAAAATTGAATATATGCACCCCTATGTTCATTGCAGCATTATTTACAATAGCCAAGATCTGGAAATAGCCCAATTACCCATCAGTAGATGAGTAAATTTAAAAAAGCTGTGGCCTAGCTGGTGTGGCTCAGTGGATAGAGCATCAGCCTGAGAAATGGAGGGTCCTAGGTTCGATTCCGGTCAAGGGCACATGCCCTGGTTGGGGGCCCAATCCCCCGTGGGGGGTGTGCAGGAGGCAGCCAACCACTGATTCTCTTCATTGATGTTTCTATCTTTCCCTCTCCCTTCCTCTCTGAAATCAATAATAATACATTTTTTTAAAAAGCTGTGGTACATTTGCACAATGTAAAGACTAAGGTACTCATACCTTTCTTTTGTGGCAGCCTGGATGAACCTGGAGATTATTATGCTAAGTTAAATAAACCAGTCAGAGAAAGATAAATGCCATATGATCTCATTTTCATGTAGAATCTAATGAACAAAATAAACGAGAACCAAAATAGACACAGAGGCATGGTTACATGGAACAGACTGACAGCTGTCCAGAGGGGAAGAGGGTTGGGGGATTTGGATGAAAGAAAGTAAAGGGATAAACCATAGACTCATTTATTTTTATCAAATTTTATATTAGTCCCCAATGCCTGCAGTATTTTATATCTGTGGTTTGTTTTAAATACTATCTGTCAAAACAACCACCACTGCTCATCTTAAACAACCACAATATCTACCCTATGGGCATCGATGAAACAAAGCCACAAAGCTTCCTTCCCCAAACCACCTACCCAAGGCGGAAGGCTGGCTGGTTTTTGGTGACACCCATTTTGGGGAGGACTCAGGATGGGGGGCCACAGGTTGCACTGGACGAGTCTGTCTGGCTGCCAGTTTCATCAGACTCATTTGCCTCTTCTGAAAAATTTCCTGGACATCGCCCAGCTTCTGTAGGACTTTCTGGGCATTGGCCTGCGGGAACAAAAGCAAATCATGAGATTGCTCTGCGCTGAGCCTGAAGACATGATTCATTCCCTTTCACGCATCTCTCCCTCTCCTCATGCCCAACCTCCCTCACAGACACGTCATCCCATGTCTCACCTCGCACCAGAATGTGCTTCTAGGAGTCAGTCTCCCACTGATTGGCAATGACTGTATTTCACTACTGCATCTCTGGCGCAGGGTAGTGCTCGCTAAACACATGGTAAGTGGATAAATGCTCACTCAGCCCTGTCCATTAATGTAGAAAAAGATACCATAGGCCATGGGTGAAGGGCATTAGGCCAACTTACAGAACAGGGGGATTTAAAATAAGGAATGCACCCTGAATAAAGGCCTTGATGGAGAAAAAGAGCTTAAGTGTTCTTGGGGAAAGAACTGAGTAAGTTCTGAAATAGAGTCAAGGAAACCACAGGCACCTTTAGTTAAACACACACACACACACATACACACACAACAGCCCAGCTGTTAATGGCTCAGTGGTTGAGTATCAACCCATGAATCAGAAAGTCACAGTTTGATTCCCAGTCGGGTCCCTGCCCAGGTTGGGGGCTCAATCCCCAGTAGGGGAAGTGCAGGAGGTAACTGATCGATGTCTCTCTCTCATCATAGATGTTTTTCTCTCGTTCTCCCTCTTCCTTCCTCTCTGAAATCAATATGAATTTAAGTGTTATTCAGTGTGACTCCTTCTCTCTCTGTAAGTAGGAAAGAAATAAGCTGAAGACATACCAGGGGAGAAATGAAACTCACAGACATTTCCAAAACTGACTACGTGCTCTAAAGCAGGGGCTCAGGAAATAAGAAACAAGACCCAAATGTCTGAGTTTCACCAAGGCCTGAATTCAGCTGGATCTTTCTCTTGGCTTCCCCTGCAACATGACATCCCTCTAGCTCTGGTGGATCAAGGAGAGTGGGTACCTTTTCTTTGTCCTGCTGACTCTGGCATCTGTCTTGTGGATGATTTTAACCATTAAAAAAGGGACCCAGAATTAGAAGAGTTATGCAGGGTGCTTTGAGGATGCCTAATTCTGAAAATACAAGCTCAGCACACACCCACGGAGGTTGCCACATTTTGCAACTGGAAAAGTAAATTTGTCTTTTTTTTTTTTTATGCTGGGCCATCTTCTGAAGGAAGGAGCCAGTATCTCAGAGGCAGGCCAGAAGTGTCAGTTGTAGAAAAACTGTTCCGCTCTGTCACGGCTGACCTCTGCACCAAGAGCTGGGGCTCATTGCACTCTTTGGAGGGCCTGAGTGCAGACCTGCACTGTCCATCTAGTAACCACTAGCCTATGGGGCTCTTCAGCACCTGAAATGTGTCTGGTGTGAACTGAGCGGTGGAAAACACACACTGGATTTTGAAGACTTAGTGTGCAAAAAGAACATAAAATATCTCACTAATTTCTTATGTCAATTGTATGTAGAAATGATGTTTCAGACATAGATTAAATAAAACATTATTAAGTTTGATTTCACTTGTTCCTTTTCCCTTCTTAAAATGTGGCTACTAGAAAATCTCATTAGCTCACATATGTGACTTGCACTATATTTCTTTTTTTAAATATTTTTTATTGATTTCTAGAGTCGGAAGAAGGGAGACAGAGAAACAGAAACTTTGATGAGAGAGAAGCATCACTGATTGGCTGCCTCCTGCACCTCCCCTACTGGGGATTGAGCCCACAACCTGGCATGTGCCCTAACGGGGAATTAAACTGGTGACCTTTTGGTTCTTTTTTTTTTTTAATTAAATCTTTTATTATTCAGATTATTACATTTGTTTCTCTTTTTCCCCTCCATAGCACCCCTCCACCCAGCTCCCACCCTCCCTCTGCCCTTAGCTCCCTCCCATTGATCTCATCCATAGGTGTATGATTTTTGTCCAGTCTCTCCCTGTACACCCTTCACCCCTTTCCCCCTAAGAATTAAGAGTCCACTCCCTTTCTGTGCTCCTGATTCTATTATATTCACCAGTTTATTCTGTT
>PVJN01019647.1:0-37103 GCA_004026805.1 Lasiurus borealis
ACAGGCCGACAGGGAGGGGACAGTTGGGGGTGACCTAGCTAGCAGTGGGGGGCAGTTTGGGGCGATCAGACCAGCATGCAGAGGCAGTGAGGGGCAATCAGGCCAGCAGTGGGGGGCAGTAAGGGGCGACTAGGAAGGCAGGCAGGTGAGCGATTAGAAGCCAACAGTCTAGGATTGTGAGAGGGATGTCTGACTGCTGGTTTAGGCCCAATTCCAGTGTGTCCTGGGTTGGAGAGGGTTCAGGCTGGGCTGAGAGGACCTGCCCCCATGCACACATTTCATGCGCTGGGCCTCTAGTCAATAAATAATGATACAAGAATAAGCTCTGTTTCACAGTACTTACAACTATACACTTGTACTTTTGTCCCACCCTGTATTTATTTATTTATTTATTTATTTATTTATTTATTTATTAAATATATATTTTATTGATTTTTTTACAGAGAGGAAGGGAGAGGGATAGAGAGTTAGAAACATCGATGAGAGAGAGACATCGATCAGCCGCCTCCTGCACGCCTCACAGTGGAGACGTGCCCGCAAGCAAGGTACAAGCCCCCAACCGGAATCGAACCTGGGACCTTTCACTCCACAGCCCGACGCTCTATTCACTGAGCCAAACCGGTCTCAGCTGAATGTACTTTTAAACAATATAAAAAACAAATTCAAAAGATAGCAGTTCAACAAAATCTTTTATTCTTATTTTTTGTCTATTTCTATTCTAATAAGCATAGTTTGAATATAAAAATCAGTTATAATTTTATTTTAGCTTTATTTACATTAGATTATTAAAAAATCTCATGTTTCTACAGAGGCATATCATTTATTAATTTAATGGCTACTCTGTATAATAAGACTGATGCAATTTACTTAAATCTTTCTTTAATGTTCATATTTCTAGTCTTTGAACATTGTGAATAACACATCTACAAATATATTTTTCTCCCTTTGAATGATTTTCCAGGATTAATTATCTTGAGTGGGTAGGATTATTAAATTAAAAAAATAGAAAGGTAACTTCCTACCAAGTGCCTATCAAAATTTGCCTACATTAGAATTTATTATTTTTCTTTCAATTTTCCCACTTTCATGAGGTAAAGTGGCACTTCTGTCTTAACCTCTGCACATTATTGATTAACAGCAAGCCTGAATGTATTTGTAATGTTTGTTTATGATTTATGTCTCATATGATAGACAACTCAATTGCCCCCAGAATTTTAAAGAGCAACACAATGTGGTGGATTAAAAGATAGCTTCCCATAGACACAAACAGTAGTGTGGAGATGGCCACAGGGAAGGGTGAGGTTGGAGGCTGGGTGGAGGTGGGCAAAGGGGAGGGATATGGGGACATCTGTCATAATATTAACAGTAAAAACAAACTTAAAAAAATGATTTTAGAAAACATAAAAACGAATTATAGCAGCAAATACTGTGACACTTCTTTAACTGAACCCTTTAAGTTTGACGCAGCTGAAATGATACTTTGCCACTTGTAGGTTTGGCCTCTAAATAGAGCAATAGGTTCCCCTTGGAGCCCTGAGCTTGCTGGGCAGAATGTGTTGAGGGGCCCTAGACTACATGGAGCGGGAGATGAGCTCCATTAAGGTCAGACTTCCGGATTTTCTTGTCAACAGGCCAGACATGTGAATCTTGCACCAAGAGACCCCAGTCAAAGTAACAAGGATCAGACTTGTCTGTGAATCTTTTAAACAACTGTCTTGGGGTAGTTGGTTATCAAAGAAAAATGAGCTAGCAAAATTAACCAGTTGCCTGATTTTGACATTAGAATTAAAATAAAGAATGAATAACTATGTGAAATAGGGAACAGAATCCCAAATGAGATCCCAAATTGTCTACAGCCAGCATTGGACTTTGTTCAGTACCCACGTTCTATCTTCTGGCTCAGCCATTTCTTCCACATCTTCACTATTATCATCCAGCAAAGGAAAACCATAACACTAGAAGAGTAAGAAGAAACTAAGTTCATGTCTAAATACAAATGAAGGTTTTAGAAACTCCCTTTCATGCTTCTTAAATTAGTATGAACCTTTGATAATATTACAGAGCCCACTGAGCAGTTATTTAAAACTAGAGGCCTGGTCCACAAAATTTGTGCATGATAGGAGGGTTGTCCCTTAGCCCAGCCTGTACTCTCTCCAATCTGGGACATCCCTCTCACAATCCAGGACTGCTGGCTAACTTGCCTGCATGCCTGCCTGCCTGATTGCCCCTAACCACTTCCCTGCCAGCCTGATTGATGCCTAACTACTCCCCTACTGTCCTAATTGCCCCAAACAGCCCTCCTCTGCCAGCCTGGTTACCCCTAACTGCCCTCTCCCGCTGGCCTGGTCACCCCTAAATGTCCTCCCTTACAGACTTGATTGCTCCCAACTGCCCTCCTGTGCAGGCCCGGTCCTGCCCAATTGCCTTCCTCTGCAGTCCTGGGTCTCTCCCAACTGTCCTCTCCTGCAGGCCTGGTCACCCCCAAGTGCCCTCCTCTGTCAGCCTGGTCCCCCGCAACTGCCCTCCTGGACCCTTCCACCTTCCCTCCCCTACTGGCCATCTTGTGTGTTGGAGTGATGGCCAATTTGCATATTACCTCTTTATTATATAGAATTATGGGATAAAGAATTGACATCAACTTTTGAGTTTGAGACCTGTCAAAGTTGCCTTATTAATCAATATTTGCAACTTTTCCAGGTGTCTAATTGTACATCATTCTGTAGTAGTTGTTAAAGGAGTTTTATCTTTTTACAGACACCTTCTCCAGGCAACTTTTAACTGGAAGTTGAATCTGTACCCAAACCCTTTTATTGTTCTAACCTCCATCATCTTCCACTTTGAATACAACTGTTAACTGCAAAGAGCAGCACTGAATTCTCCTCCCCAAACTCAAAGTTGCCACCTGCCTTGGCTGGGTAGCTCAGTTGGTTTGAGTTTTGTCCCAATACAGGAAGGAAGGTTTAGAGTTAAATACTCTGTCAGAATCAGCCAATGAATACGTTGGAATAACAAATAAGTGGAATAACAAGTTGAGGTCTCTCTCTCTCTCTCTCTCTCTCTCCCTCTCTCTCTCTCTCTCAAAATCAATAAACTTTTCTTTCTTTTTTTAAAAATGTATTTTATTGATTTTTTTACAGAGAGGAAGGGAGAGGGATAGAAAGTCAGAAGCATCGATGAGAGAGAGACATCCATCAGCCACCTCCTGCACGCCCCCCTACTGGAGTTGTGCCTGCAAGCAAGGTACATGCCCCCAACCAGAATTGAACCTGGGACCTTTCACTCCGAAGCCCGATGCTCTATCCACTGAGCCAAAGCGGTCTCGGCAAAAAAAATCAATAAACTTTTCTTAAAGTAGGTTTAAAAAATCCATCACTTATGGCATGTAAGGATATCCATTTTAATTATTGGTAATGTTTGATTATTCTTTTTTTGCTGGGAACAGTTATTCATTTTAGAAATACACTTAAAGGACTATACTATTTTAGCATTTAAAAAGTTATTTCACTGATAAAGCTGAATTAAGAATCAAAATAGGCTTCTAAATTTCCTCATTCTTTTTCTGAAATTCCCACTTTATCTTTTTCTTAAGTGACTATGGATGTAAAATACAAATAAATAAGAGGTAGATTTGAGGAGGAATTAGTGAAAAGGTTAAACTGAGACAAGTCTAGAATGGAAATGACCAATGAAAACTCACCAACTTTGGTACAAGTCAAAAACATCTCTTGTTTACCTTATTCATTTAAAAACTGACAGAACTTTTCTTTGATCCTATAGTATTCTGTATTAATTAAGCAATCAATGAAATGATAAAGAAACTGTATAGAACTTGGATGTACAGTTACTCTCATTATCCTCCCCCCACAAACAACTCTGAAATGAGAGACAACTGATATTTAAAAAAATACATAAAAAATTCATGAAAAGTCTTTCTGAGCCACAATTTGTCTCAGCTCATACACTAATAGCATGGATTCCTAAGTTGCAAATTGTTTTGTAACAGATTCCAATTTGCCTTTTTTTTACTCCTTGGTTTAGTAAAAGAAATAAAAAGAAAGATTTTCATATTTTTAGTAGAATGCAATGCAACCATATCAAGACTCAAAGCAAAGGTACCTCATCTTCAGGAACTGTGAATGATTCATTTTCATGTGAAACATTTTGAAACAGAAATGTCAAAATAGATTACCTACATGCAGGTCCCAAAGCTTAGAGTCAATACCAAATAAAATGTAAAAATAATAAAAAATGACCCATGAAACAAAGAATGATGAGTTTATTATCCAGGAAAGAATTCCTGGATTAAAGTAGATTTCTGTGGGAGTGGAATTTTAAAATGGCGTAACTTCTTGACCTAAAACTGAGACCAAGTCTTAGTAAAACATAGAGTGTCCACCAAAAATGTGTACACACTTTGAATAATTATTAATTCCAATGTGTTAAATCTGAAAAGAAAGAAACATCAATTGAATTATCAACTGTTAAATGTGTATACATTTTTGGGGAAGTACATCCTATAGAGGCTTGACATTTTTTTTTGTCTTTAAAAACAAAACAAAAACCAAGAACATTTCACTTGATACAACTGATAATTTGTAATTGACTGTTTAGTTAATTATTTTTCCATGCATGGTGGGGATGGTATGGGTAAGGCAAACCAATACCAGAAATAGGAATCTGTGTCCTATTACTGAATCAGAAGGCAAACCTTCAGTAGGATTATGTTTTCTAGAAGGGCTGTTCAATCTCTACTCCTTTTAATATGTTTTTTAATTAAAATTTTTGTTGCCATTAGGCTGCCAAATGAATATAATTGACAAAATGCTCTAGATGCAAATTGCCTCAGAGAAAGATGGCTAATAATCAGTAAATGTGAAAAGTAATTCTAAACGGTAGAGTAAGACTGTTAATATTTTAATTCACTTGAAATAACAACTATCCAGGCACCAGCTCGCAATGCTTCTTGACTTCCCTTCTTATGACAAAAATGCTTTTCTAAGTCCAACAAAAGAGTAAAGGGAAAGAACCACATTACCTGTCAACACTGAGAGCACAGAGATTGAGGACGGTGATCCCCACTGAAGACTTCTGCAAAAAGGGAAACAGCTTGCATAGAAATATGCCAAAGTCATTGTGATCAAAAGGCCAGCGCCCAGCCAACAGCTGAAAAAAGGAGACAAAGGAGTAAGAAATGGCAGAGCTAGCATGGAATACATGGACACATACTTCTAATTATCTTCTAAACTTCTATATTTTATTATTCATTATGCTTTCCAGTTAGCATGGTAGTCACAGAGTATACGTCTTCTCCTTATTTTCATCTTTTAAAGACTCAGCAATCTGGAAAGGTTTGGAAAATCATAAATATAATAACAGAAGATATAAGCCTTTGATCTTATATGTAATAGTCATAACAACTACTTTTCAAAGAGGAATAAAAGTGTTGGGCTTGGATGATAGCTTAACAGGGAAGCAAGACAGTCATCTCTTATCAATTCTTGCTAAACCATAAGTAAAGCAAATCATTTTCAGCTAGTGGCATTGGAAGATTATATTGTCTCCTGACAAGCAGCCAAAGTTTCGAATGTGAGGTTAGAAAGAGTACTAGGAAAATGAAGTGGTTTAGGATGTACTGACTTTGTCAGCTGGTTAACACCCAAAGCTCTTTGGAACTCATTTTTCCCTGTGTGCTTAAGGAGCTGACTGCTTCAGTACATGTATCATAAGCAGCCTTTCTTTATTGAGGCTCAGACTTGCCTTTATCAAACAGAGAAAAGTGTGAGTCCTGTGATCTGTTTGTAGCATTTGTGGAAAATTATTTTTTCTTGTTGACAATTTAAAATCTTTGTTCGTATGAGTGGATAGACCCCCTCTAGTGGCTGTGGCAAGTAGTAACATGAAGTCCCCAGAGTTGCTGATATTCATCTAATTGGGGGTATTGCACAAGGAGAAGACTAGTTCACTACCTAAGAGGGGGAAGGAAGTCTTTGCTGAATATATGATGCATTTTCAAGAGTAAAAATGGTATTGATTTATTTTCCAAAATTTTCTTAGGGACTCAGAAGTTAAACTTTGTTTACCCAGTAGGAAACTATCCTACTAACTAGATACATTTGTCTTTTTTTTCTTTGCAAAGTACCTATTGCCATAGTAACTCTAAGATAACCTTTGAATTTCTGTTCTACTATTTCTAAAACATTATGTGAGGTTTAATTTCATGGTTAATGTGGTCATTAATGGGAGTCCATTGAAAGAGGGTGGGAAACCAGTATCCCATAGATACAAAATCAGAGCCTATGCATTTTGAGAATTTAGTAACAAAGGCTCTCTAAAACTCTATTTTTGATGGCTAAGACCCTATATTGACTTAATTTCAGAAGTTATCTTTGGTCTTTTAATATATTTTCCTTTCTTCTGAATAGTTTTTTAAAAGGAACTTTGTTTTCAATCCAGTCCTGCCTCTAGTCTCTTCTTCCTCTTACTCTAACTAGTCTTCATTGGTGTCTTCTCAGAATTTATACATAAATTTTTGTCCAAAGATAACTTCACAAAAAGAGCATAATGTCTTCATGACATTTTTCATGAAGCTAACAATTATACCATTGCTGATTGCTGGTTATTAATGCTTGATGTGAGTAAAGGCAAAACAGCATTTCTGGGATGAATTATCCCTGTAAAGGAAAAAAAAAAAACCACCCAGAAGCTCCTTTTTATAGAGTTTGGTGTTTTATCCCAGAAATGTAATTCTACATTAAAGACTATGGAGATATAATTTAAATGTGTAGGGGTTGTCATAGGATATGCTTTGGAATAGTTAAACTGTTATGTTATTATTGGTTCATTGCCAGAGGCAGGGGATCCTGAAATCCACTTGGATGGATTTCCCAATAAAAATATCCAATAATGAGAGGGAAAAAAGAATGTTTCTTGCTTATCAAGGGAGACTCCTGTGAAAGTCTAAGTGACATGTACTAAGAAAAATGATCCAGAAAAATCCACAACTGAGCATGTATTGTTTTGGGCCCTTTGCTGGCTTAAAATTGTAACTAGGGCTAGGTGTAAAGGAAGGACTGAGGAAAAGATATGGTTTTGGTGAGCCCCAAAATATTACAGAATTTGTATTTCTTTGACACATATAGATATTTGTTATTTTTGTTGTTATTTTTCTTTTCTCCAGGAGTGAGCATTGATTCTTTTGAGGAAGTATGGACAAAGGGAAATGAAAGAACCCATTAGAGGAAAAGGTTAGATACAATCACAGTGTAGACTTCCCCAACCTAAATCTGCCCCATTCTGAAAGATGTTTGGATAGTAACTGTTCCAATGCAGCCAGGGGAAATTAAACTCCTGCCTGCAGGCAACTTTTTCCCTTTCTGGTTAAATGTGGCTTCTTCAAAGAAGCTCTCCTTAACTACCAAATCTCAAGTCACATAGGACCTGTTTGATATTCTGATTCATGGAACCAATGTTGGAGTAATTTTATATTTAAAGTCTCCTTCTGTTCACTCTGTTTTAGCAATAGAACATATACAAAAGGAAGAGGCATCAAAGAGGCATGAAGTGCAGCTCACCCATTTTTCTCTAATTAGAAGAGGCATTTGGAACTTCTCAAAGATTACAGGGAGTGAATACTTTCTTTTATATAACAGTATATAAAATTAAAAAATTTAAATGGTAAAAATAAGCTGTATAAAAGCATAACAAAAATCATGTCTCCCTTCCAATCAAGGCCCCTAAACTTCCTGCCCGAAGGCAGCCATTGTTAATTGTGTTTTCTTCCAAAAATCTTCCTATGTACATACAAGCATATGCCTTTCATAAAAAAAAGTGGAACCATATGGAAAACAATACCGATTAAATAATACCTATTCCCTTTTAGGGAAGGCTAATTGAAAAGTTTTAATTTTTAAAAGCATAACGATGAAACAATTTAGGCTAGGATAAAAAAAGATAAGCTTAGGATAAATGAGATTATAGCAAAAGAATTAGTTGGTTTCATTAATGTGAACAAGCTACTACCAATTGGTCCACAGAGTAGTCAATTCTTAGTTTTGCTATTGACTATTCTGGCACCTTAGAGTAGTCAATTCTTAGTTTTGCTATAAAAGGGTCTATAATTTCCAAGCATATAACATAGTACTTAGTATTACCAAATTTGCCCTGACAACACATCCATCTTGTTATTTATTTTCTATTTAAAACCTATTTCTGAGTCTCTCAAAGTAGCATTTCCACTCTTACTGTTGAAAGAAACAATCACCTACCAACAGTTGCTTGAGAAAGTGGGAGAATACTATACTACTTAAGACCCAAGTTGAAAAGAGCATGTCACAAACTTTTCTTGGAGACCTATCACTTTGGGCTGGCTGGAACTGCTCAGTCTATAAGAGGTACAGAGCAGTCACTTGGAGATGACGCACATCCTATGCTCTAAAATGCACACAGTGCCTCCCCTTCTTGGGATCACAGAGGTACACTATAAAGCACTTATTGAGGCAGTAGGGGACCACCTGCAGAGAACAGATTTACTGAAAGACACTTGCCTTGGTTCTTACATAGGGAATTTTCCTAGAGCTGAAATATAAAGTCCCTGATCATCATCTGAAAACTAAAATACTACTAAATGGCACAAAATAATGTAGAAATGGTTGATTTGGATTGTGTCAAAATCAACATAATAAAATTGACAGGCTGAATTTTTTTAAGCCTGTCAAAACAGATTTACAGAAGGACTTGTACCACATGATACACTGATAAGCATCCTATTTTTAGAAGAACTAGGACCGAAAGCAGGATGTCCACTATTATATTTAGCACAAAGCAATATCTACTTGGTTGGGAATTTTTAGATAAGAGCAGAGTACCTGTTTATGTCAGTTTTCTGGAACACACCCAACAGCCAAAAAGTAAGCAAAAATGTAAGGAGCCAATGATTGATATGAAATTTATACTCTAAAGCCTGTATCTTGACTCCTGGGCAAAGTGCCAGAGTCTCTACTGCATGTTGATTTATTCTAACTTTACACCCAATGCTATAAAGTTTAGCTTTTCTTGTTCTTTAGTCCATTGACATCCAAAGCTGCTCATTAAAAAGAACCTTGCAGAGTGACAGTACATTAGAAGGAGTTAGGGAGCATTTCAAAATCCCAGTGCTTGAGCCATGGCCCTAGATCAGTGCTTCTCATCTTTGGCCCCTAGGGGACATTTGGTAATGTCTGAGACATTTATTACAACTAGTGGTGGGGAAGAGGGAAGCCACTGACATCTATTGAGTGGAGGTCAGTGATGCTATTAAACATCTTGTAATGCACAGAACAAGGCTGCCAACAAATAATAACACAGCCCAAAATGTCACTAGTGATGTGGTTGAAAACCGTATTGTAGATCGATTAAATTACAATCTTTGGGGTTAGGACAAAAGCCTCAAGAGTTTTTAAAGATCCCAAGTGACTCCAGTGTGTGGCCAAGGCTGAGAAACATTGCTTTAGCACAGTGTTTCTCAAGCTTTAGCCCAGGGGTTCTCAAGCTTTAGCAGCATGAGAATCATCTAGAGGACTCATTAAACCAGATTGCTAGGTCCTAACCCCCGAGTTCTGAGGTGGGGCCTGAGAATTTGCATTTCTCTCTCTCTCTCATCAAAGGAAAGATAAAAAGTACAGGTGACCTAACCCTAACGTTGCAGTCTAATATCCCAGGCCTCACCAGTGTGACACTACAAAATAAGACTGTTCTTTCCCAAATTCAACTTAGATTGTGAACTAATAAGATAAAGGTTCAAGTACAAGATTTACTTGTTACTAATTGTATGACCTTGGACAAGCCATTTTCCCACTGTAAGTCTCATTCCTGTATTTGTTATTGGGATGCTCCTCATATTTGCCACATGATTGATGAGCATTTGGGAGGCTCGAATGCAAATGCTCATGAAAGAATTCTGCAAACTGGATGTACACCGCACAAATGTTAGTTATTTTGCACTGCTCTGATTTATAATCATAAACTGAAATGTACCATTTATACATGACTTAATGAATAAAAAGATAATGTAAATAAATTTCCCCCCTCTTTATCCATTCCAGATGTTAATATCCCTTGCCATTCAATGTTGTTACTTGGACATTATTTTTCAGATTGGCATGACATCCCAATAATGGGATAAATGAAACCAGTGGCACATTTTTCTTTGTGTTTATTTTCCCTCCACCCTGTCTGGTGAGGCTGAGGGTTTCTCCTCCTCCCCACTGTCTCACTCCACCCATCCTAGACAGGAATGAGGGATTTATGAGTACAGTCTGTAATAGCTGAAAACCTGAAAGTAAATAAAAGGTTTTTTTCTCCTCAACATGAATTATTTGGGTCACTTGGAATTGGACATGATGGACCAGATGCCAGTCTTAAAAAATGTGGGGTTCCAGGTTTTCTTTTTTGCTGGGGTCAGAACTGGGATACAGAAGTTGGTTTGGCATAAAACATCTTCTGACAGCACAGACTGAGATCATTATAAGCCTGTGACACCCAGGACAGGCCTTAGTAATGAGAATATGCTCGATGGATGTTGCAAATTTAAAATCAAATACAATAAAATAAATAAATCACCGGGTATTACTGGGAACAGATTTTGATCTTTCATTATGCTTTAATTGCTTCAGTATTGAGGACTAGAACATTCATAGAAAGAAATAAAACCTGTGGCTGCTACCCTATCCACATACTTTTTCCTGTGAGAGACTCCTTTTGCCTCCCGATCAGCCCAAGCAGCTAGAGTGGGTGACAAACGCAGAGCAGAGCAGGAGCTCCACATGTTCCCAGCTCTGGCAAGAGGTGCTCAGGGACCTGGGAAGGTAGAGAAGAACTCTGTTTTCATTGATGAGAGTGGCCTGGCTTACTAGTTAAGTGTGGGCCATGAAGCTTGACTCCCTGCGTCAGGTGGAAAGCTCTGCTAATGTTCCTGACGCTGTGACCTTGGCATGTTGGTGAACCTCACTGCTTCTCAGCTTTCTCCTCTAGAAAATGAAACAGAGATGGTAGCTACCTCAGAGAATTACTGTGGGCAACAGAAGAGACAATATATGGAAAGGACTTAGGTGAAGTATCTGGAAATGTGAGCTATTTGCATGGCCCATAGTTACCAGTCTCTACTTTTTAAAATTATTTTTATAGATTTCAAAAAGGAAGAAAGAAGAAGAGAGAGAAACATCAATGATGAAAGAGAATCATTGATCAGCTGATCACCCCCACTCCCATCAGTGATTGAGCCGGTACCCAGGCATGTTCCCTGACTAGAAATTGAATTGTGACCTCCTGTTTCATAGATCAATGCTCAACCACTGAGCCATCCTGGCCAGGCTATCAGTCTTTACTTTTTGTCCTGTTTTCCAATGAGGTTGTGAAGGAGGATCCTCCAGGTCACCGTGCAGAGTGATGGCAGACCACAGAAGAATAAAAGCCCCCATTCTCTTCTTTAAAAAAATACTTCTTTATTGATTTCAGAGAGGAAGGGAGAAGGAGAGAGAGCTAGAAACATCAATGATGAGAGAGAATCATTGATTGGCTGCCTCCTGCACCCCCCCCCCACTGGGGATAGAGCCTGTAACCCAGGCATGTGCCCTTGGCCAGAATCGAACCTGGGACCCTTCAGTCTGCGGGTTGACGCTCTATCCACTAAGCCAAGCTGGCCAAGGCAAAGCCCCCATTCTCAATGAAATGGCTACCTAGGAGATAAATGTCAATGACAGTTCCTAAGGAAGCTGTATAACAGTATTCTGTGGGGGCACAACAGAAAGAGAAGATGGTGTGGCACAATGACAAAGAACCCAGGCTCTGGAGCCTTCTGCTTTGTGCCCTGGCATGACTTAAGCAAGTTAACTGTGCCTCAGTGAAAACTGGAGATAAAAAGAGAACCCATGTAATGTGGGTGATGTGAGTATGAAATGAACTAATTTATTCAAAGCACTCCTGGTCCTCACAGATCAGTTCATAAAGGTTAGTTTCTGTAAGAGACGGTTCTTGTTACTCCGCACTTAGTTTGGAAAACATGAAATTGTTGCTATTATTTGCTACCCATATTGTTCACTGTTCAGTATTCATTGCTTCAGTTTTTGCTGAAGCCTTAACTTTCAGAATCTGAAACACATAGATATTAATATTAACGAGGAGGAGAGGAGGGAAAAAAAAGAGGAAAATACTCTTTAAAGTCAGAGTTCTGAAGTCATGAAGTTTTTATTCCTTAGAGGAAAGATGATTCACCCAAGTTATGAGATTATTATTCCCAGTAGCCTTAGTCATCTGAAGGCTGGGAAGACAAGGACATTTCTCATTTTGATCACTAGGTGTAAGGATGCCGATCTGGATGCAAGGGCTGGAGACTTCTACTTATTTTACATGCATAAAACCAAAGGATCATTGGATGGAGAAGAATTCAACTCTGCTAAAGAAGAAAAACTAGAAATATAAAAAAACTCAATATCAAAATTATACAGGTTAGTTCCAAATATACATCTCAATGTTTAAAATTTCATTCATAACAAAGAGAAGATTTATGTTGGAAAGAATAAATCCAGCTTTTCCTGAATGGAGAAAAGATTTCACACATATGTCATGAGTGGAGCCTTACATTTTCTTGAAAGAGTATGCAAGCATAATTATGGAAAATAAGTACTTTGACCTGGAATCACAAGAAGGCCCGCCATCTAATGAAAAAGCTTTATTGTTTATTTTAATTAGCAGTCTCATAGTAGTACATGCTACTTAGTACTCATCTGAAAGAACCATGCAGGCAAAAACAAAGTAGAATTAAACAAAACAAACTAGCAGCAATCCCTACATAGAGATTTAGGTAGTAGCCCCAAAAACTTAACCAGGAAGGTGGTGATAAGTAGGAAAAAGGGAAAACCAATGGCATATTTGAAAGCAGGCAGCTTGTTTAATGTATACAATCTTAAGATCTGGAGTTAATTCTTCATTAGAAAGTATGTCATGTGGTCATGATTATCCTGTGTGAAGATGGAAACAATGACTGAACAAAGATATGGTATGCAGCATGAGAAAATGATACCATATGTGACTTTCTTGGGGGAAAAAAGAATGCAATTGATGCTGAAGCTGATGTGTTACAGTAAGTAAGGTTGAGGTGATTTTGAATGTTTAATAAGAGAAACTCATTAGAAAATAAACAATTCCCAATAGCTGAGGCATAAAGTGAAATGGCAGGACATACTGAAGATGTCTGAGTTACCAGTCATGTTATGATGCGTCACGTTATAACGAGGTGCATTTCAACAATGCATCCGTTAACGTTTCAGAAGCCTTGGTTGTTTTCTAGAAAAATGTTATGTGTGGTCTAGAGAGTTATTAAAACTACAAAAGTTTTATTTAGACTTTCTCCATCCTTTTTTGGCCGAAAATGCACATGGTTCACCAAGTTTGTAAGTTCTTGAGTTGCAATCCTTCCTTTCCCGAATAAATCCTTTTTGGTGAAAAAAATTATTTAATGTGAAGGGGGAAGGATGGGACATACTGAAGGTGAAGTTAAAAATTCTTCCAACTCTAACCTTATTGAAAACCTTTGGGCACCAAATAAGAAATGTTGGGCTAGAACTAGATTATTTTTAAATTCTCTGCTAGTTCTTACATTGCCTGATTTTTTTTCATATCACAATTTCAGTATGTAATTCATTTCTCTGAAACTGTTACTAACTCCATTTATCCCTAACCTAACCTTACCTAACCTAACCATAATCTTTTCCTTCATTTTTATGAACAGGAAAAGAAAAATTAACCATAAAAATGAAGGAAAAGATTATGGTTAGGTTAGGTAAGGATAGGTTAGGGATAAATGGAGTTAAAATAACAGTTTCAGAGAAATGAGTTACATACTGAAATTGTGATATGAAACAGGGAATGTAAACAACAACAACAACAACAATAAAACAAACATAGAAAAGCTTAGCAAAAGAAGTGTAGGACAAGTACACTGAAATATACAAAATATTGAAGAAAGTAAAGAAGATATCAACAAATGTTTATGGATTGGAAGAATTAATATTGTCAAATGGAAATTTTCTCCAGATTTATCTAAAGGGCCAATACATTCCCTGTTACAGTCAAGGAAATTAACAAGCTGATCTTAAAGTTTACCTAGAAATGTAGACTTAAAATATCCCAAACCACTTTGAAAATAGAGAACAAAGTATGGCTTCAAGTACCTGTTTAAAAAGTTACTAAAACCCATAGTAATCAAGACAGGATGGTGTTGGCAAAAAAACAAAGGGATCAGTGGAACAGAAAAAAAATTTCAGAAATAAACCCTTAAACATTTATTGTTAGTTGAATTTTGACAAAGGTGCCAAGGCAATTCAATGAGGAAAGAATGGCTATTTTAACAAATGACATTGGAATAATTGGATATATCTGTGCAAAAAAATGACTTAGATGCTTGCCTCACATCCTACACAAATTCAAACTGATTATAGATCTAAAAGAGCTAAAATAAAAACTGTTAAAGAAAAGATGGGAGAATTTTTGTGTAATCTTGATTTTGCAAAGTTTTCATAAATAATATACCAGCAACATGATCCATAAAAGAAAAGTTTGATAAATTGGATTTAATCAAAATGAAGAACTTTTGCTCCTTAAAAACACACCATTAAGAAAAGGAAAAGCCAGAAGAAAAAAAGGCGGCAGAAGAGATGGATGTGTCCCTAGCCTTTTCCCTGAGCAGACAGAGAGAACAGCTGAAGGTTGCACTGGGAGTGTTCATTGGCGAGTTAAGGGTCACAGCTATAGTCTAGGAGAAGGTGGGGGACTATTGGACAGGGTTCTCCTGACCGGGTAGCCCCACTGCTGCTGGGTTCCCTCCCAGAGCCACCAGCTTGGACATGGAGACCGCGTCATCTTGAAGGGAAAAGTGGATGTTATCAGAAGCCTGGAAATCTACAACCATGGAACGTACTGAACAGCTGTGAACCCCAGAACTTCGGTCCCCAATTGGCCCAAACACTCAGATTCAGAGGAGCTCTACACTCCACCATGTAAAGGATGGATTTTACCTGGGATAAGGTGAGGTCTCTGGTCCTGGCAGGACAGAGAAATGTATACACTGCGGGAGCTGGAGGATCAGGGGAAGTCTGCACCTAGAGAAATCTGTGGCTGTTGGGGATGGCATATGTATTCTGTGAATGTGTAAGGGGGTCCTCAGAATTGTTAACAGAGGTGATCTCTAAAAAGCAACCCATTTTGATATGACACAGAAGGACAGCCTGGGAGTTTTAGAAGTGTGCCGGCTGCTTGGATATGAAGGGGAAAAGTGGACTGCACAGAATTGCATGCAGCTCCAGAGTTCGTGCACATGCACTTTTTCTTCTTCAGATCCTTGGTTTTGATTGCTAAGTCCAATACATAGGATCACCCAGTTGGGTACACCCTAAGAGACTGCAGGGGAAAATTGTTTCTCTGGAATTTGGGGATCAGAGTGGGGAATAACCATCAGAGAATCAGCTCTGGTGCAGAGCACTCCCACAAACCAGTATTGAATGCCATAGGGAAAGCAAGATCTAAGCACAGGCTAGAAAGGACCTATAGCCTCAGAGGTCAATCCAGAAACACTGCCACTCAGGGGCTGAATCACAAACTGACTTTGTGAAATCACAAAGGAATAAAGAAATTAAGATACCCTGCCTGCTTAAAAATCAGGACTGGCTTACAACACCGAGGAGCAGTGGAATGCAGGAACTGCAATATTGTCCAGACTGGGAAACAGGCATGCCAAACAGAACAATAGAGGAAGAGAATGACCTTCACTATTGCACATTCTATTTTTCTACTACTATTTTACCTTTTTTTGTTAAAAAAAGTGTAATTTTATTTTCTCTTTATTTTACTTTGGGATTAGTCTTCTACATTCTATTTTCATCTTTCCTTTAAAGTCATTTTACTCTATCTGAACTCTACCATTATGCCATTATTCTCTTCCTAACTTTTCCCCTTTTGTTGTCCTGTTTCTCTTACCCTTTTCCTACTTTAGATTTTCCCTATAAAGAAAGACTTTTTACCCCCTGTTAAAATTTCACCCTACTTATATATCTAAATTCTAATCCCCTATTCCAACTCCATACACACCTCACTCTTCTCTGTCTACACTATCCAAAAAAATTGTTTTTCTCTCTGTCCTTTTGTTTTCGCTTGCTTGAATGTTGACTATATCAATTTTTATGCCTTTTTTATAAGATTGTTTTGCTTATTCTGTTTTTTTTTTTGCTTTGTTTTTTGCTTACAAAGGAACCCCCATCAGATTAGCAACTGATTTCTCAACAGAAACGCATCAGACCAGAAGGGAATGGAATGAAATATACAAAGTCATGCAAAGGAAGTGTCTGAATCCAAGAATACTGTAACTAGCAAGGCTTTCAATCAAAATTGAAGGTGAAATTAGGAGCTCTGCAAACAAAAAAGGACTTTGGTGGAATTTATTACCACCAAAGCAGCAATGCAAGAAATGCTAAAGGGTCTGCTGTAAAAAAAAGAAGAAAAAAAAAGAAAAGAAAGAAAGAAATAGGAAGCAAAGAAGGAACACAGGGGTAAAGAAAAAAATGATGACAAATAAGTACCTATCAATAATAACTTTAAATGTAAATGGATTAAATGCCCCAATCAAAAGACATAGGGTAATGGACTGGATAAGAAAACATGACCCATATATCTGCTATCTACAAGAAACCCACCTCAGAAACAAAGATGCACACAGACTGAGGGTGAAGGGATAGAAAGAGGTTTTTCAGGCAAATGGAAATGAAAAAAGCTGGGGTAGCAATAATTATATCTGACAAATTAGATCTCAAAGTGAAGGATATAACAAGAGATAAGGATGACCATTTCATATTACTAATGAGAGCAATCCAACAAAAAGAAATAACTCTGGAAAACATATATGCACCCAATATAGGAGCACCCAAATACATAAAAAATCTCCTGGATGTTATCAAGGGAAAGATTGACAACAATAAAATTATAGTAGGAGACTTTAATACCCCATTATCAAATTGGATAAATCCTCTAAACAAAAAATGAGCCAAGAAACATCAATCCTAAATGATTCACTAGGCCAGATGTAATTGATTGACATCTTCAGAACATTTCACCCCAAAGCCACAAAATATACATTCTTCTCAAGTGCACATGAGTCATTTTCAATGATAGACCATAGGCAAAGTCTCTTCAAATTCAAGAAGATAGAAATCATATCAAGCATCTCCTCAGATCACAGTGGTATCAAAGTGGAAATCAACTACAATAAAAACAATCCAAAGAAATCAAACACATGGAAACTAAACAGCATGCTATTAAACAACGACTGGGTTACCAGAGAGATCAATGAAGAAATAAAAAGACATCATGGCAACAAATGACAATGAAAACACAACAATCCAAAATCTATGGGACACAGTGAAAGTTGTCTCCAGAGGGAAGTTCATAGCTCTACAAGCTTACTGCAAAAAAACAAGAAACAATGGTAATAAATTACCTAACCCTACAACTCAAAACAGTTAGAAAAAGAACAACAAGAAAAGCACAGTGTAAGCAGAAAGAAGGAAATAGGAAAGATCAGAGCAGAGATAAATGACCTAGAGATTAAAGGAACAATACAAAAGATCAATAAGACGAAGAGCTGGTTCTTTGAAAGGATAAACAAGATTGATGAACCTCTAGCCAGGCTCACCAAGAGCAAAGAGAGAGCATCTAAATAAACAAAACTGAAATGAAAGAGGTGATATAACAAGTGACCCCACTGAAATACAAAGGTTTGTTAAAAAATACTATGAACAACTCTATTCCAACAAACTGGACATTTTGGAGGAAATGGACATATTCATAGAAAAATATAGCCTTCCAAAACTCAATCAGGAAGAATCTAAACATCTCAATAATCCAATAACTATGGAAGAAATTGAAGCAGTCATCAAAAAGCTTCCAGCAAACTAAAGCCTGGGGCCAGACGGCTTCACAGGGGAGTTTTACCAAACATTTAAGGAAGAATTAAAACCTATCCTCTTCAGACTATTCCAAAAAATTTATGGCATTTCTATACACCAGTAGTAAACTTACAGAAAGAGAAACTAAAAAAACAATGCCATTTACCATCGCATCAAAAAAATTAAGATACCTAAGAATAAACTTAATTAAGGAGGTAAAAGACCTATACATGGAAAACTCCAGGACACTGAAATAAGAGATAGAGGAAAACATAAACTGATGGAAGACATACCATGTTCATGGATTGGGAGAATCAACATCATTAAAATGTCCATACTATCCAAAGCAATCTATAGATTCAATGCACTCTCCATTAAAACACCAACAGCATATTTCACAGATATAGAAAGAACTCTCCAAAAATTAATCTGGAATAATAAAAGACCCCGAATAGCCATAGCAATCCTGAGAAAGAAAAATGAAGTAGGTGGGATCTCAATACCAGATTTCAAGCTGTATTACAAAGCCACTGTTCTCAAAACAGCCTAGTACTGGCACAAGTACAGGCATATAGACCAATGGAATAGAACAGAGAATCCAGACATGGACCCAAACCACTATGCTCAATTAATATTTGACAAAGGAGGCATGAACATACAATGGAGTCAAGATAGTCTCCTCAATAAATGTTGTTGGGAAAATTTGACAGATACATGCAAAGAAATGAAACTAGACCACCAACTTACACCATACACAAAAATAAACTCAAAATGGATACAGGACTTAAACATAAGACAGGAAACCATAAAAATACTAGAGAAGTCCACAGGCAGCAAAATCTCAGACATATACTGAAGGAACTTCTTCACTGATACTGCTCCAAGGGCAATGGGAGCTAAAGAGAAAATAAACAAATGGGATTACATCAAAATAAAAAGCTTTTGCACAGCAAAAAAAAAACCATCAACAAAACAACAAGAAAGACCACTGTATGGGAGAACATATTGCAAATGTTATCACTGATAACATTTTAAACTCCAACATCTACAACCAACTTATACAACTTAATAAAAGGAAGATAAACGATCCAATAAAAAGTGGACAATGAACCTAAAAAGAATCTTTTTAAAAGAAGACAGAAGGAAGGCCAAGAGACACATGAAAACATGCTCAAAGTCACTAATTGTCCAAGAGATGCAAATCAAAATGACAATGTGATACCATCTCATACCTGTCTGAATGGCTATCATCAACAAATCAACAAAAGACAAGTGTTGGCAAGGATGTGGAGAAAAAGGAACCTTCATGCACTCCTGGTGGAAATGCAGACTGGTGCAGTCACTGTGGAGAACAGTATGGAGTTTCCTCAAAAAACAAAAATGGAACTTCCGTTTGACCCAGTGATCCCACTCCTAGGAATATATCCTAAGAAACTAGAAACACCAACAGAAAGGATACATGCACCCCTATGTTTCTAGCATCACAATTTACAATAGCTAAGGTTTGGAAACAGCCAGTGTGCCTGACAACAGCTGACTGCATCAGAAAAAAATGTCACATCTACATAATAGAATACTATGATGTCATAAAAAAGAAGGAATTCTTATCATTGCAGCAACTTGGATGGAACTGCAGAGCATTATTCTAAGTGAAATAAGCCAGTCAATGAAAGAAAAATATCACATGATCTCACTCATTTGTGGATAATAAAGAACATTATAATGAAAAGATAAACAAAAAGATAAATACAGAGGCAGTAAAGCATCAAACACACTGTCACATTACAGCGGGAAGGTTGGGAAGAGATGGGATAGTTAAGAGGACTTGTATGCATGCATAAAAGCATAACCAATAGATGCAAGACACTGGGGGTTGGGAGTGAGGGCATCTATGGGAGTGGGGTGAGAGGGCAATGGGAAAATATATACACATATAATACATTAATTTAAAAAATGGAAAAAGAAAAGGAAAAGCAAGAGTAGAAAAAAATATTTGCAAATTATACATATGATGAAGACATTTTGTCCAGAATACCTAAAGAACCTCCACAACCCAGCAGGTGTGGCTCAGTGGTTGAGCATAAATTTATGAACCAGGAGGTCACAATTTGATTCCCAGTAAGAGTATGTGCCCGGATTGTGGACTGATCCCCACAGGTGATGCAGGAAGCAGCCAATCAATAATCTTCTCTCATTATTGATGCTTCTCTCTCTCTTTCCCTCTCTTTTCTTTCCTGAATTCCATAAAAATATATTAAAAAAAGAACCCCCACAACTGAAAGATATAAAGGCTAAAAGATTTAAATAAACAGTTCACCAAAGTAGATACACAAATACCCAAACACATTGAAATTAAAAATGCATAGGAAAATATCATTAAGGGAATGCAAATGAAAACCACAATGATATTTTAATAGAGATTGCATTGAATGTATAGATTGCTTTGGATAGTATGGATATTTTAATGATGTTAATTCTACCAATCCATGAACAAATATATATTCTTCCATTGTTCATGTTCTTCTTCTGTCTCTCTTTTCAATATCCCATAGTTTTCCCAGTACAGGTCTTTTACCTCCTTGGATAAGTTTATTCCTAAGTATGTTAATGTTGTTGTTTTTGTTGCAGTGTAAATAGGATTGTTTATTTACTTATTTATTTTGTTAAAATTTGCCCGAGGATACTTTTCCATTGATTTTTAGGGAGAGTGGAAGAGAGAGGGAAAGACAGAGAGAGAAACATTGATGTGAGAGACCCACATCAACTGGTTGCCTTTTGCATTATTCCTGACTAATGCCCAGGCCAGGAAGAAGCCTGTAACCAAGTTTTGTGCTGTTAACTGGAATCAAACCCGGGACTCTTTGGTCCGCAGGATGATGCGCTATCCACTGAATCAAACCAGCTAGGATGGGATTGTTTTTTATTTAATTTTTCTTTCTGAGAATTCATTATTGGTGTATAAAAATGTCATCAATTTCTGGTTGTTTTTTTTTTTTTTGTATCCTGATACATTGCTGAATTCATTTATTGAATCTAGTAGATTTTTAGTGGATTCTTTAGTGTTTTCTATGTACAATATCATGTCATCTGGAAATGATGACAGTTTTACTTCATTCTTTCCAATTTGGATGCCTTTTATGTTTTCATCTTGTCTGATCGCTTGGCTAAGACTTCCAGTGCTATGTTGAATAAGATTGGTGAAAATGGGTTTCCCGGTCTTGTAACTGTCCTTAGGGGACATGGTTTTAGTTTTTGCCCATTGAGTATATTATTGGCTGTAGGTTTGTCATATATGGACTTTATTATGATTCCCTTTTTCCCGCTTTGCTGAGAGTTTTTATCAAAAATGAGAGTTGAATTTTGTTGAATGCTTTTCCTATATCTATTGATGATTATGTGATTTTTGCCTTTCAATTTGTCTATTTGATGTATCATGTTTATTGATTTGAGAATATAAGAAAATAAAATTAGTGTAAACAATGGAAATATGCAGAGAAACAGAACATTTATGACATGAATGACACCAAGACATATTTATTTTGTGAAACTAAGCTAAAAGTTCACAGTGGTCAGAGTTTTTTGTTTGTTTTCTTTTGTACAGACAGTCTGCAGAATTGCTTTATTGTTTGTTTTTAAAATTAGATCTATTAATAAAGTTCCTCATTCAAATTGTTTTGGATTTTATGGAACCATTTTACAAAAAAGTATGTTTGATATGCAAATTTTTAAAATTTGAGAATTTCTAGTTTCTTTTAAAATATCAGTTGATCCCCAGCTAATTTTTCTCAGTGGATAGAGCATGAGCTTGAAGGGTTCTGGGTTTGATTCCAGTCAGGGGCACATACTTGGGTTGTGTTCTTTTTTTTTTTTTTAATATATTTTATTGATTTTTTTACAGAGAGGAAGGGAGAGGAATAGAAAGTCAGAAACATCGATGAGAGAGAGAGAGAGAGACATCGATCAGCTGCCTCCTGCACGCCACACACTTGAGATGTGCCCGCAACCAAGGTACATGCCCCCAACCAGAATTGAACCTGAGACCTTTCAGTCCGAAGGCTGACGCTCTATCCACTGAGCCAAACCGGTTCCGGCTGGGTTGTGTTCTTGATCCCCAGTCGGCGTTATGCAGGAGGCAGCCAATTAGTGATTCTCTCTCATCATTGATGTTTCTATTTCTCTCTTTTTCTTCCTCTCTGAAATAAATAAAAATATATTTTCAAAAATCAGTTGAGGCATATTCCCAAATATCATCAGTTCATGCTTTCGCATTCCTGTTTTAACTCCTGTGCAGGTCTAGCAATGTAATCTTTAGTTTTTTTCAGTAAACTCTGATGTTTCAACCCCAACTGAATATATAGACTAGCCATAGACACTCATTTTCTAGATCATGTCCACGCAGTCGTTTCCAGTGACTAAGGGGAGGACAGCAGTTTGATAAAAAATGTTCTGAGCAGATGATATGGGTAGGCAATTGGTTTGTCAAAAAACTCATCCTTTCCTTTCAGTTTATTTATTTATTTTTATTTTCTGGCTCCCTTCTGTCAGTTGGCCTCACCAACATGACAATGAGTATAGAATATAAAAATCTGTTTACCAGATGTTCCAATGCAAATCTGCAAGCCTTACAACATACAAGCTATTTTCGAAGACACTCTGTTTCATACATATTTTCCCTTATTATAGCTTACTTCTGTTTTAAATAAGTGACTAAAGAAGCTGTTAGGTTTAATGGAGGAGAGAAAAGAGAATGATGTTCATCTTTGATCATTTTGAAAATATACTTCTGTACTAGAGTTGCCATTTTGATAACTATGAAGTTTCCTTATGAGGTAGGTACATGGGAGAGAAGCAGAGTGGCAGCTTAGCCAACAGCATGGCCTCTGACATCAGAATGGATTCAAATTCTGGCTCTGCCACTTGCTGGCTGTCTGACCTTAAATACATCCTTAAACAGCATCCTCAGTTTCTTTATTTTTGGTCAGGCAATACTAGTGAATTATAGGTTTGTTTTGAGGATCAAATGAGTTAGCCTGGCACAGAGCAAACATTAATTAAGCTTTAAGTAATATTATTCTTATGTTATATATTGGTACAAATCACATTTTAAAAATATATTTTTATTGATTTCAGAGAGGAAGGGAGAGGGAGAGAGAGATAGAAACATCAAAGATGAGAGAGAATCATTGATTGGCTGCTTCCTGCATGCCCCCTACTGGGGAATCGAGTCCACAACCCTGGTATGTGCCCTTGACCGGAATCAAACCTGGAACCCTTCAGTTTGCAGGCTGATGCTCTAGCCACTGAGCTGAAGTGGGTAGGATGTAAATAACATTTTAATATTGCATATTTTCCCTTATTAATTTAAAAATGTTTTTTCAACATAGCCATAATGTTCTTGTTAAATTTAAACGAGAACATCTAAAATCTTCCTATCTCTCCCTGGCTGTGTGGCTCAGTTGTTTGGAGCACCCTCCTATACACCAAAAGATTGAGAGTTTGATTTCTGGTCAGGGCAATGTACCTAGGTTGGGAGTTCAATCCCCAGTCAGGGCACGTAGGGGAGGCAACCAATTTATCTTTCTCTCTCACATTGATGTTTCTTTTTCTCTCCCTTCCTCTCTTTCTCAAATCAATCAATCAATCAATCAATCAATCAATAAAAGCTTCCAGAGAAAATAGGTAAAATCTTTATGAAGATGTATTGATAGGATGATCATATTTCCTGGTTTATTCAGGACAGTGTTTGTTTATGCATACTGTCCAGATGTAATTAGTGATAGTGTCTCCTTTTACTCTCATAAATATCCTGGATTGGACAATAACTTACATAGTCACTCTATTATTGGACCCTATGTAATCTGCTTTCCCCCCATCTCCTGCCCAACCCCATATTCCTGTGACCTCTGCTCTCTCCTTCCATTCAGTTGCCATGGCCTCCTTGTTGAACCTGTAGCCTCCAGGAAAGTCCTGCCTCAAATCCTTCCCAGTTTGCTCTGCTGGAGGGCTCTTACTTAGATAGTGGAATGTGGTTTGCCCTTCATCTCCTTTGTTTTTATTCAACTGCCACTTTGTATTGCCATTTTTTTCAGCCACCCACTCTTAGATTAATATCCTCTCCCTCCTCCAATTTACTTTTATCCTTACCGCTTATCTCATTGGCTGCAGGGTGTACCAAAACCATGTATACACACTTTAACAGCTGATAACTCAAAGGATGTTTCTTAATTTTCAGGCAGACTAAGCTTTGAAGAAAAGAAATTCATCCTAGAATGCTACTGGGAGTTGGAAGACTCAATTGAAGTACAAACACTGCCTTTATAATTATTTAAGGTGTATATACATTTTTTAGGACAGCGGGTATCTTCCCAAAATGTATGCACCCTTTAATGGCTGAGAACTCACTTAATTTTCACTTCTTTTCAGGTTTAGCTCCTTTGAAATAATGGGTGAAGCCAGACTAAGCTTTGAACAAAGAAAATTTATCCATTAGACTTTTTAAAATAAGGATACATAAAAGGTAAAGTTTATGATACAAAACTGGCAACAGTTGAGGAATTGAGGGCACACAAATACCAAATGAAATGATTCTTGATGTTTGTGATTCCATTGCTTCACATTATCAGTAATGCCTGGATCAGAATGGTCATTAGTTTGAATATAGATGTTGACCAAAAAATTATTCATTTATGTAGATTCTTTTAAATTTTGAAAGTGAACTGTATGTTAATAAACCCTGATTTTATAATAATTTAATATGTATATATACTTTTTGGGAATATATATATATATATATTTAACTGGCTTATTATTTTTTCTTCTCTGAGGGCAAGGATACTTGTCTTGTTTCTGTTTACTGCTATTTCTCTAATGACTGGTATATATTTTTTGAATGAATAAATAAAGAACATTTAGACAGGAAAGACCTGATGTGACTGAGAAACCAAATGGCCAACTAGTTGCCATCCCATTACCTTTTAGTATAAAATTTAATCTAAAACAATGGAACTTGCATGTTTAGAATAAGTGTTATGAGAAGCATAATTTGACTAGCTCTCATTATTGATACCAGTCTCCAAGTAAGTTGTTTTCAAAGTTATGATAGCAAAAATTGTCAGTAAAACTCCAAAAGATGTTTAAATTCTAAAAAGTGACCTTCAAATTACACATTAAAAAATAATATTAAGTCTTTCTGAGGGCACTCTTGATTTTTTGCTTCCAGAGTCCAGGAATACTGGGTACTTCAAAGTTTCCAAATTTAAATAAACATTCTATATTATGTGGGTTTATAACATTTTAATGTTTAAATTAAAAAATAAGGCTACCAAAAATTAACACTGAATGATACTTATGTTTAGTTCTATTATTGAATTTAACTTCAACTATTAATTCTTTAACATAGGAAAGTTTTCCCAAGAAAAACTAGACCTCATTAAAAATAAAATTGTAGCTATAAAAAATTCCCAGAAGTATACGATCTAGAAGACAGTTGTAGAATTTCTGGAAGTTTATCAAATTTATTTTGACAGAATTTCTCAGAACATTCCTTATTTAACTGCTTTATAGTCTTAGAATTATTTCTAGAGACAGTAAACTTGATTCCCCATCCTCTTTCATTTTAGTTCGCACACTCTTCAGACTAACTGTGTAAACTTTGTATGATAATAAACAAATAACACCCACATCCTGGCAACACATAAGATGAAGACACTATAGAAATATTTCAGCATAGTAGAGCCAGAACATCTGCTTTAATTGATCAGAATGCTGGAATCAGTGCAGCACTCCCACATGCACTGCGTACCATGCGAAAATTCCTGTCTCCCAGTAAAACTTTACCCATCACTGCTTTATGTTAAATGTAGAGTACAACAAACTGTTTCATGAGCTGAACTGTTTGATGGAGGAAGATCATCAGGAATGATACTTTTTTTTTTTTTTTTACATCTCAACAAGAACAGGACCAAAACCATCTTTCCCTCCTCAGCCATGGGAAAAAAGCTTGCAGTTATGGGCCGTTTCCATCCCCCCACCAGAAATGGTATAACTGCGCTGTGAGCCAAATGCTGAGGGTTAGCAGAGTAACCTCACATGAGAATAATTACTTCACATAACCATGAGAGAGCAAGCAATGAGGTTCCCAGACACAGGAAACGAAAAGTCAGAGGGGAGGTAGAGTTGGAGAGGGTTCTGAAGCCTTTCCAGACAGCAACTTCCTTCTAATAGCAAATTGGGTAATAAATTTATCACTCTGGCATTTGATATGTACATATATTCTTAAATCACCTGGTTAAGAATGTTTTGCAATGCACGTCTTAGCAAGGGCAGAAAATCAACTGCTTTCCTATTCTCTAAAAAACAAATAAAATCTTTTGTGATATGAATGTTCATTTTCATATTCCACATCACTTGTAGGTTTAATATTTCAATCAAACCACAATTGAACTACACTCAAAGAATGTATATTGCACAGAAATCCTGGAAGAACCTTTGGCTTGGTTATCTTTACAGAGAGAGAGGAAATTATATGACACAATGCCTGAACCATAGGAAAAGAACTCTTGACCCCCAGAGTCAAAGGGAAGGGG
Source organism: Lasiurus borealis (assembly GCA_004026805.1). Lineage (NCBI taxonomy): Eukaryota > Metazoa > Chordata > Mammalia > Chiroptera > Vespertilionidae > Lasiurus > Lasiurus borealis. Next base: position 26,552 of record PVJN01019647.1, read on the forward strand.
GGAAAGTGATCCTGTTGTTGTGCTGCTCTGCTTTGCTTGTGCATTTATGGACCCTGAGACATCCCTGGTTTGAAGGAAAAAAAGTAGAAATTCAGTAAATTTGAACAGTAGGTCTGCCTTTAGATCTGGAATTGCATGCGAGAAAACCATTCTTATAGAGGCAATGATGGTACATTTTCTTATTTTACTCATTCATCAAATATTTTTAAAGCTGGGCTCAGTGTTAGATGCAGGAGACACAGTGATAAATGAGAATGATGGCAGCTTGCCTCAAGGAACTTGCGGTCTAGTGGGTCAGACAGGCAAGTGAATTAGCAAATACAATAGAATGCGTGTTAAATGCTATTACAGGGTTAACAGAGAGTATCCTGGGAGCACAGAAGAAAGGCACTAACCTAGGCTAGATCATGGATACTTGCCAGACAAAGAGACGATTAAGCTGAGATTTGAGAACAAAGTGGAGTAAGCCAGAGGGGGCATAAGGGAGAAATATTTCAGGTAGAAGGTTCATGGTATTCTCACATGGAGCAGATTAGCAGGAGTAGATAGAAGCAGAAGAAAAACATGAAGAAAGAGGCACTGGAAGGAGGCAGAGCCAGAGCTTCGTACAAGGAAAACTAGCTGGGAGGCATTGCTAGGGGCAGAAATCTTGGTAAAGGGACACATTTTCTGTCTTAAAATTCAGGGATAGAGTTTCTATACCGAATTTTATGATTAAAGCACTATTATTATTATTGAAGTATAAGAGAAAGGTTTATTTTTATTTGCTTGATGATGAGTAAAAGGCTTAGACAATACCCTTATCACGTATGCAATTCATTGGTAATTTGATCAACTTGGACGACTAGAAATGTGCAGACCACAGGTCATATCCTGTGCCTTGTCCATAAATAAAGAATTCCCCTGAGAAATTATCAACATTATCATTATTTCAATCTGATGGTCCCAAATAAATCTGATTAGAAGTTGATTTTAACAGCAAAGGCTCTAATCAAATCAAATTCTGAGCATATATCGAATAACTATTGTGTTTGAAGCATAAAATCTATAAGTTGTGGCAATTTGCTTTTGAGACAGAAATTGTCTTGATGATTTGATGTGTTGAGAAACAACTTTCGTATGGCTGCCCTGACAGGATGGATCTCAGTTGTACAAGATGTCAAAGGCTGTGTGAATATGGAGATAACTGGCTTGGTGTGAACATCTCTGGTTTCCACATTTCTCAGATCGTCTGCCAGAGTGACATATTGGAAACCTTGACTTTCCATTGCAGAACATTCCTGATCATTTCATACAGAAATTATATTTGATTGTTTTCCATTGTTGCCCTCAGCAAGAAGTTGCTTAAATTAGACCCAATTAGTAATCAACAGTCAGTTACTGGGTGTTCTCATTGGCTCTTTAATCTGTTTTCCCAGGTCTGCTGTATCCTGAGTATTTCAGTGAAGACAGTAATCAGCTACAGTATTATCTCTGGTCCCAACTCCCTGCTGTGCATATCAGAGATTCTTATGCTGAGTCATCAGACTCAACTTCTTCCTTCTTCCCATGACCATCATTTTAATCTTCTTCATTCTACTTTTCTCACTTGTATTTTCCCACATTCCTGTTTTTATGTAATAGGCCAAGGTAGTTTATGGGAGTGTCTGCATGCACATATAGATGAACTTGACACAGTAAGCCTTGGCTCACCCATGTACAACCATCACTTTTAGGGTTTCTACTGTATTCAAAACTAGAGGCACAATGCATGAAAATTTGTACACTTGGAGGGGTGGGGGAAGGGGTCCCCTCAGCCCAGCCTGTGCCTTCTCACAGTCTGGGACCCCTCAAGGTATGTCCACCTGCCAGCTTAGGCCTGCATTCCAGGGGATCAGGCCTGAGCTGGTAGTCAGATATCCCTCTAGCAGCCCACAGTCGGACATCCTAAGCCACAGTAGTACATCCTTAGCATTGCCACAGAGGCAGGAGAGGCTCCCGTCACGGCTGCTGCGCTCACAGCTCATAACCATCAGCCCTGCTTGGGGGTGAGCAGAGCTTCCCCTGTTGGAGCACACTGACCACCATGGGGCAGCTCTTGTGTTGAGCATCTGCCTCCTGGGAGTCAGTGCACAAAATAGGGAACGGTCATTCTAGTCGTTCTGCTATTAGGGTCAGTTTTGCATATTACCCTTTTATTATATAGGGTTATAATCCAACTTGCTATAGACAATATTCCATATACAAAATCTTATGAATCATTAAAGAATATAATGATTAAGTTCTATACTTCTATCTACATTGCCATTAAGTAATTGGGGGTTATTTTTTGTCCCTAAAAACAGATACAATATTTTAATTGTTTTGTAATGAATGCATATATTTTATATATAGATTAGTTTACAGGTTAAGTTTTTGCATTTCTTGAAATTTCAGGGTATCAAATAATGTGATTTCTCGACAAACTGAATCCATTATCAGTTTAGGTTGTAAGTAGGGGATTTGAAAGGTTCTGCTAACTCATTTATCTTCCCCTGTTCTTTACAGTCTTTTCTTGAAATTAGAGTTTTTGAACAATTAAAAACTAGATAGAGTGATTCTTTGATTAACTTAATAATATGTTTTCTTCAGTATTGCCTTTTTATGTTTGAAATCTAGGAAAGTAACTGTCATTAATTTGCTTTTTTAGGTTCCTTCTGCTTTACATTTTACTATCTCAGAATGTCGGATTTTGTCACCAGTTAATATAACGTGTCTATGTGAGTGCGTGTAAGTAAGGGTCAGAGGAGTTTCTTTCCAGCTTTTGGTTTTATTTTTTTCTCAATGAAACAGAACTACAGACCTAACTCATTTTTCAATTTAGGATCTATAAAGGTCTCTGGAGCAGCAATTTGGTGCCTCTATCCCACCTCTTTGCAAATGTTATTTAGGGCACAGCATGTTACTTAGGGATAGTGAAGGCATTCTGACAGAGCTGAGCATGAACCTTGGGAAGTGGTTAAGAAGTAGGTAAAGTATGTCCAGAGTGGGGAGAGCCTTGACTACTAAACATGGCAGCTCCTGGATGTTTTGGGCAGAGTTAATGTTGGTTAAATAACTCATTATATGAGTTTTAGAAAAATAGGAATTACACAAATGTACTCTTGTGATGTAAAAATACCACATTCACACTGTCCATATTATTTAAAACTACAATAGGTATTACTGTACAGTCACCCCTCAGGATCTGCAACGTTTGGTTCTAATATCCCATCAATAACCAAATCCTTGGATGCTCAAGTCCCTTATATAAAATGCCATAGTATTTGCATAAGATTTACATATATCCTCCTGTACATTTTAAATCATATCTAGGTTACTTATGATACCTAATACAATGTAAATGCCATGTAAATAGCTGTTATACTGTACTACAAGCCTGGTACACAAAATTTGTGTACTGGAGGGGCAGTGGGTCCCTCAGCCTGGCCTGCATTCTCTCCCAGTCTGGGAGCCCTCAGGCGATATCCATCTGCTGCGGGCCTCAGCCAGCAGTCAGACATCCCTCTTGCAGTCCAGGACCCTTCTGCTCCTTACCGCCCACCTGCTTGCTGCTCCTTACCACTCAGCTTGCTGCTCCTTAGTGCTGCTATGGAGGTGGGAGAGGCTCCCGCCACTGCCGCTGCACTTGCCAGCCACGAGTCTGGCTTCTGGTTGAGCAGTGCTCCCCCATGGGAGCTCACTGACCACAGGGGGCAGCTTCTGTGTAGAACGTCTGCCACTGGTGGTCAGTGCACATCATAGTAACTGGTTGCTCTGGTTGTTCTGCTGTAATAGTGGTTTAGGCTTTTATTATATAGGTTACATAGGGAATAATGTACAGTGGTACCTCGAGATACGAGTTTAATTCGTTCCATAACCTTGAGGTGTGGGAAACTATGAGATGCTCGAGTCTCGGTAAACTGATGGGTCCTGTGCAGCCGGCCGATTCACGTGATTACTCCTATCTCAAATGTTGCTCGTATTTCAAAGCAAAAATCTGCTCATTCAAAGGCTCGTATCTCAAAAATCTCATATGTTAGGGCACTCGTATCTCGAGGTACCACTGTATATGTTAAGCACTGACACAACCATTGTACGCCTAACTACATAGTCATGTCTGTAACAGCATAGCCCTTTCTTCTGAATATTTTCAATTTGTAGTCAGTTGAGTCTGCCTAGGCAGAAACTGTGGATACAGCGGGCTGACCATATTGGATTCTCAAGAGTTAAGAACCATATAGTCAAATAAGAATGTATTAATTTTTATCCATTATTATATGAATGGAAAACAAAGGCTTTTTCTCTTTGGATTTTCAACAAATTTGAAGATAGTCCAGATGATCTGACTTAAAATGTTACTATGGAATAGAAATGAAGTTTGGTTTGTTGATTGGCAGGTAGTCCAATCTTGTCAATAAGCTGCTTTGCACATGGCCAAATGGGAATGACTAATTCAGAGGTGGTTAATTATTCTCCTGAGCCATATGGATTGGTTAACTGGTATATAAACATGAGTAATCAATGTTTATTACTCCATACCATGACTGCTGAAGAGTCAAATTTTGAATGAACTATATCACATTTTCAAATCTATAATTAAATAAGTATGTCACAAGAAAGTGGGTGTTGAGTACACATAATACTTCATAAAGAGAAAGTAATCTTGTCAAGAAGAAAGATTAAAGTTCTGCAGCATACGTTAAACCTTTTAAGTTAATTATACATTTTCATTTGCATCGTTCGGTTCTAAAATCCCATTTTAAGTTCAGATAGAAAATACATGCATTCATCCTATTCTGTGGAAAGAGATCTGTGATTTAAAAAAAGATATTATTTGTTGCCCAATTTCCCCAATTTTGGAGTGCATTGGAGGAATTTTGAAATGTTTTTTATTTGTAGTGTTGAAAATTATAATCATTGCTTACAACTTTATTGTTAGATCACTGATTTTCCTGGTACACTAATAAAATTTTGTCACAGTTTTAGTGTATCTACTTAAACAGAAAGCTACTGGTCTATTTAAAAGCCATGTCTTCAACTGACAAAACTTGCCATTTAAAGTCCTGTTTCAGAATGATTGCTCAGAATTGTTTCTTCTATGGCTAATACAGAGAAGAAAAAAATAAAGGCTGAAGTAAGTGTCCCCCCCCCCCTCTCCCTGGGCTTAGAATAAAGACATTCCAGAATATCTGGCATAGATCGTGATTTCATTAGAATTTTAGTTCATTTGAATTCTTGCAGCAATTTCCCCTTACATCCAGAAACCAAATATGGATATCTAATCCCTTTTTGCTTTAGTTTGTTTTGGTACTAACTCATCCTAAAAGCAAGGTGACCTAGGTGGCCTCCTCTCCCGCTAACTTTGTCTAATTTGTCTTTGGAGCCTATTGCCCAGCTCAGGGGCGGGCACACAGTAGGCACTCTTTAAATGTAAACTGAAGAAATAAATGAAAGAGGCAATGGTAAACTGATGCCTATTTTAAACAGTTTAGTAATACTGCTCACTGAGGTTCCTAGTGTGTATTAATTTTTATCCATTATTATATGAATGTAAAACAAAGGCTTTTTCTTTTTTGGATTTTCAAGATAGTCCAGATGATTGACTTAAAATGGCCCATCATGTGACTCTTATTTCTAAATCACCCAGATAACCAAGGAAGCTAGCATGTGCTTGGGCTCCACCCATCAATCTAGTCAAAATAAAACAGGTGCTTTCCCTTCTAAGCTATACTGTGGACATGGGGCTTCTGCACAGCATTACATTAAAAGGGTAACTGCAACTGAATACGTATATTTATGTAGAGCACTTTTGGGGCTCAGTAGGTCTCTCCCTGAAAACCAAATCTCAGAAAAATTCAGTGATCTCTCCAAAATTGCCTATCCACTCAGCAATAAGATTCCAGTGCTGCATGAAAGACCTTCACTTTGAGGAGTCACTTCTGAAATACTATTTGGTTAACAATTAAGTTAGGAAACTAAGTGTAACATTTAACAAATAATAAACATTTTAAATGCCACGAGTTGTAAGATAGCAGAAACTGCTCTAAGTAAAAACAGACTAAAATGCAGGTCAGGAAAAGTCTGCAGCAACTCTCTTACTGCAGAATCAGAGCATATTTTCAAACTTGCAAATACATTTGTGGTTACTTCCTACCTTAAACACATTGATAGGGAGATCAATGATCACATAGATAAGGTCTCCAAGGGCAAGGCTGGCTATCAGCGCGTTGGGTCCATTCCTCATACACTTGTTCTGGTAAATGATTCTGAGCAGAGTTGCGTTCCCCACCATTCCCACGATGAAAATAGTACAAGATATCACAGTGTTAATGTATTTGAAAGCTGAAGTAATCTTAGTCTGTTGTGGACAATAGTTGTGCATTGAGCCATTGCTGGGTAGGGCCAAATTAGTGGGTCGATGCGTGGTAACCAGGAAGCTGAGTTCTGTCCCACGGAAAGTGGTAAAATCGTCCATATGAGTGCTTAGATTTGTGCTGTAGCTCTCAGGATTATCAGTAACTACACATCCAAACAGCGCCACCAAAAAGGACATCCTGAAGCAAAAGGTTTCCATCTTGATGCAAATTTAAGGAAATGTCTCTTATTTTGTTGCTTTTACACCTTCACTTTTTTTTTCCACCTAGAAAAGAAAGAAAAATAATTTTGGTTACAAAATCCAGCTGCCAGTAAGACTGTAGTCAACCAGTCAATGATTATTTACTGCTCTATTTAAAAAGCAGGATTATTTGGTAATTAAATAAGATATATCTATGTCAGCCTACCCCAAAGCAGAACAAAATCATAAAAGATCAAAGCTCTATTAGAGCAAGTTCTCTCTCTCTCTCTCTCTCTCTCTCTCTCTCTCTCTCTCTCTCTCTCCTCTAGATTATAATACACATGAGGATATGTCATTTTTTTCTTTAAGAAGCAACTTAAAAGTTGCTGTTTTCATTCACTGCCCCTCCGCTAGGGACCTGAATTACAAAAATTTTGGAGAGTTGAGATACTTTTTACTAGTGCAAAAGAAAAGGCATTAAATACTGAGTAAAAGTTACATAGTGCTAAGGCATAAAATTACCAATTTTATAATTAAGAATCCAATATTCCAATATGTGCGCTGGTTTGCATGTGGCAAATAATGAACATGGTAATAAAATGCAGCATAGGTAGCCATTTAAAGCATTATGCAACGTTAATTTAAAATCAGAACTCTGGTTAACATCATCACTACATATAATAATTTTAGTTTGAAATAAATATGGTATAACTGATAAAGACAAAATATTTATTTTTATTGAAAATCCTGATGATTACTGTGTACAATCTACATCTTCTGATAGGAGTTTTGGCTTTTCCATTCCTCAGAAATTATAGGCATGATATTTGCCAACAAGTGAAGTTGGGAGTAATGGACTTTCCCAGGCAGGCACACCATTGGTTTTCTGAGGGATAACTGTCTCATGCCTAGTCACGGTGCTGGGCACTCCATAGGCAGGCTGCCATCTGATCTATACCCTCTCTGACCCTGTGAAGCAGATACACCTTCCATTCTAAAAACAGGGAACCAGAGGCTCAGGAACATCAAGATACTTGTCAAAAGCACAGGTGGTGGACAGCAGTGCTGTGATTCTAAGGCAAGTTAATCCAACTTTGAGCTCTTAACCTCTAGCTTGCACTGCTTCTCATTCTCATACCTTCTCAGCACCTGAAATGTTTGAATGAATTCTCTAGAGTTTCAGTGAAGCAGTAGACTTAGAGATTTTCAAAAGACCATTTGTTTGTTTGCTTGCTTGTTTTAGTCACTTTTGTAGAGCAAGTGGTCTTTCTTGCCCAGGAAGTCTACGTTTTTCTACTTTAATCCTTAAAGAAAAGATGGGAAAATGAGGGAGTTGGTGGTAACACAATAAGTAAAGGTAAATAAAAATGGCTCCTCACATTTAAATAGTTTTGTATTTTCTTTCTTGTGAATTCTTATCAATCTTTTTAAATGAAGGCCCTAACTTCATTTATGCAATGGTAGGTGTGTCTATGACATAAAGTTTAATTTTTAAAAATTGAGTCCTTTTTCTGAGTTTATTTGTGGTTGTAATTAACCACTTTTAGAGATTTTTGAGTTATCTTTGACAGTTATCAATGAAGCTTAGTCAATATATGGAGGAAATAGCCAATACATGGAGATTTATTCATGTTGTATAGAAGATCTAAAGTAAATATAAGGTGCAAATACTGCATGTGTTAACCTTCTCCAGGAAAGCAAGTAGTTTTTTCTTGCTTCTTACATGGTGGAGTGAGTATCTAAACGAATATTGACAGATCCTGTTTCCATTCAGCATTGGAGACCAGGACTCTGAGAACAAAGCACACTGTCATCCTCTTCAGATCAGAGAAGGGAGGAAAAAAAATCCTTCAGTATCTTATGCTGTGTAATGACTAAAGCCTCCTCCCAGTTTCCCAATCAGAATGGAACCTTCAGTAAAGTTTTATTAAAACCAAGAGAGAGAAGGCTTTTCTCAGTAATGGAATGACTCCCTGTCCGTTAGAGTCTGTTAGAAGATATTTAGTAAACTGACCTGGCTATCGTATTCCGCCACCCATAAAAGGTGTCACTAGTGTTTGAACACCAGCTTGCTGGTCTGCTTGGTCAGCTGATTATAGCAGGAGCTAAAGAGGCCAAAGCTGTGGCTTCTTATCAAAGTGTGAGCTAGCTACTTTCCTATGAAAACCACTTTCCTTCCCCCTGCAACAATGACACCCCACAGAAATCATTTGTGATGGTGTCTCCGTCAGCTCTCTACACGTTAAACTGCAGAGCTACCGGATACTTGGCGAAGGCATGTGAATACCACATCTTGCATGAAAAATACAAAACCACACATAAGAGTCTCCTTCAAATACATGTTCCTCCAAGGATGACTCTATAGCTCAATCCCATGGATCTAAGTCATGCTGTGCTTGGAATAGTCAGCCATAACCCAGTCATAGCTCTAGTGAAGCATCTAAGTTCAGACCCCAGGGATGTGGTTTATACATTCAGCATTCTGCTGTTTGTGGGGGGGAGGGTCTGATTTGCTGAAGTTCAAAAGTTATTATTAAAGAAGAGGACTGGGTCCTTATGCTTACACTTTAACCTTTTTACATCCCTGGTTCTCAGGATCAAAGTAGACCTGTACTGTAATTAGTAATTTGGAAATTCCAATCCTACCTAAATGGTCTGAGTTCAGAGCAGGTAGTTACATGAAATGATTGTCAAGATGTTTCCCAATTAGTTACCACTTAAAACAGAAGTAATTGGGGGGGGGGGGAGGCGGGGAGCGGAGGAAGCCATGAGTATCTACAAGAAGAAAAACAAAATCTAGGCACTTTTTACAAGTTTCTGTGGGTTTTGCTCAGCCGGGTAGATCTGAGCAACTGTCCTTACTGACAATGTCTGACTTTAATTTGCCTTCCACCCAACCCCCTCCACCGCCAGCTCTCTCCGGAACGCCATTAGGATGGTGTAAACAGAGGCTGATTATCTAGAAACAGCCCTAGCTTTCTGCACGTGAAAGGCAACAAGTGCCCTTTAAAGGACAGCATCGACCCAAACGCCCAGACACCCACAGGCAGGTTTCCAAACCAGCTGCCCTGGGGGTTTTCCAAAACATCTGTCCCCGAACACCGAGTGCCCTTGGCTACCCTTGACAGCCCCGGGTGTTGCAGGGAGGAGAAGCAGGCGAGTGGGAAAAGGCTGTGGGACACCTTTCCCAAGTAGGCTTTGGAGCTTGCGACAGAGGCGTGATGTTCCATAAAGTTCTTGCGTGCCCCGGGGGGGAAAAGGGAGACCCAGGGAGAATTGTATATTTTTTCCTTTCACTAAACATCCGAATCCCACCCACCTGGGTAGGCAGCGGGCTTTCAATCAGTTTCTCAAACCCTAGACGCGCCCGCAGGGAGCCCCCTCCTAGGAAGGCGCCGGCGCCCACCAGGCACCCCTAGACCAGTGCGGGGGTGGCCCAAGGTGCAGGGCGCCGGGCGAAATTGATGCCTGCTCCGTCTCTTCCCAACCGAGGGGCTCAGGCGGCATCTCCCCCACCCCTGGCCGGGTCCCCGAGAGGAAAGAGTTGCACCGACCGTGGAGCTAGGCGGGCGCAGACAGCTGCCCGGTCCGCGCGCGGCACCTGGGCGGCTGGGCGCGAGGAAGCAGAGCCGGCGAGATGGGGTGGCGTGGGTCCTGGGCTCCCGCGCGGCAGCAGTCGGGCTGCATGCACTGCTGCCTCAGCTTCGGAAAACTTCCCGGGCACCGCTTCTGTGCGGAGGTCTCCCAGCCCCCAGCCTCCGGCCACCGGCTGGGATGGAGCCTCGCCGCCACCTCTGTCCACAATCGCCAGACCACAGAGATGACTGCGCGCGCAAGGACGAGCGAGAAAAAGGAAACTCCAGAGGAACACACGCCCCCCTTCTGTCTGTCCTCGCCTTCTCCAAAATCTCCCCGACCTTCTTTCTGCTCCAACTCTAGGATAGAAAGAACGTGTCCTAAGCTTCCAGCCCTCCTTAGAGGCAGAAACTATAAAGC
>PVJN01019648.1:0-37102 GCA_004026805.1 Lasiurus borealis
GGAAGGTGTTTCTCCTCCTCCCTTTAATGACTCCCGCATATCGCGTTGCAGATTGCAGGAAGGCCTTGTGCCTGCAGGTTCCCAGGTGAAGGGTGTTACCTCACTAACGGCAATATCGCACCACCAACCGCCAAAGCTGGTTACCATGGGAACCTCCATGCGGCCATCTGATATCATTGTTCCAAGACGCCCGGAGAACTTAATCCCTTCTTAATCGTAATTACACAACCGGGCACCATTCTTTTCAAAAAAAAAAAAAGTTGGAAATTGACCATCTCTTTAGGGCAAATCTGGTAGAGGATCAAATTAGCCCCACGGGGAGCTAATACTGCTGATCTGCACGTAACCCCAGGAGTACACGGAAGGTGAGCCGCGTTCCCTCTGTGTGGCCACCTCAAAACGACAGCCACTCCCCTCTCCCCAAATACCAGTGGGGGAGGGGGCGGGGTCGTGCAATTAAACAAGAACCCCAGGTGATTCGAATGCACTTTCGTAAGCACCAAATTATCCCCTTACAGCAGAGAGGAAGAGACCCCGGCCAGCGGGCTCCGTGGTGGAGTGGTGACCTGTAAACTACGGTTCGAATCCCGGTCAGCGCACATGCCCGGGTGGTGGGCTCAGTCTCCAGTGTGGGGCGTGCAGGAGGCAGCCGATCAATGACTCTTTCTCATCATTGACGTTTCTCTCTCTCTCTCTTCCTCTCTGAAATCAATTAAAAAAAATTTTTTTTTAAAGAAAGGATGCTAGCTGAAACCGGTTTGGCTCAGTGGATAGAGCGTTGGCCTGGGGACTGAAGGGTCCCAGGTTCGATTCCGGTCAAGGGCATGTACTTGGTTGCGGGCACATCCCCTGTAGTGGGCGTGCAGGAGGTGGCTGATCGATGTCTGTCTCTCATCGATGTTTCTAACTTTCTATCCCTCTTCCTTCCTCTCTATGAAAAATCAATTTAAAAAAATTTTTTAAAGAAAGGATGCTAGAATCCAGCGACACTTCACTGAGAGTATAAAATTCTGCTCCTGAAGGACAAGGTATAGAGAACAAGAGAGGAAGGCAGCCTTTCACTGTGATGTCAGACTCACGCCCCTAGAAGAAGCGGCGGCCCTGGCGTGGCTGAGACCCTCTCCTCGCCCTGACGGCTGGCCGTGGGCAGGGGGAGGGGAGGGGAGGCCGGGGCCCATGCTGGCCCGCTCCCCCTCCTTCCCTCCCCCTCTGACCGAGGCTCGGGCAGGTGCATGTGGTGCAATCACTGCGACCTGCACTCGGCGCTACCTGGCCGCGAGCCGCAGTGCGATAAGCCGGCGTTTAACGGCGCCTTTGTTCTCCTCCGTGTTCTTGCACAATCACCTTCCGCATCGGAGCCGCCTGTGACCCTTGTCCCGGGGGAGGGCTGGGGGCCCTCTGTGGCGGCTTCCCCCCCACACACACACACACACACCCCGGAGCCCCAGGGGAGGGCACAGGGCACAGGCCTTCGGGACCACACACGCCGCCAGCCACGACGGGGCGAGCTCAAGTGTGACTTTGCTTTTAACGAGTTCATGCGGATTTCATATCTCGTTTCCAAGTGGCAATCGCTCGACCACGGCCATTTGTGAGCCACAATCATTTCACGGTGACGCAAAACTCATCAGAAAGTACAGTCCGCAGAGACTGGTGTGGCTCAGCGGATAGAGCGTCGGCCTGCGGACTGAAAGGTCCCAGGTTAAATTCCGGTCAAGGGCAGGTACCTTGCTTGCGGGCACATCCCCAGTAGGAGGTGTGCAGGAGGCGGCTGATCGGTGTCTCTCTCTCATCGATGTTTCTGACTTTCTATCTCTCTCCCTTCCTCTCTGTAAAAAATCAATAAAATATTCTAGAAAAAAGAAAAGAAAACACAGTCCCCCGCTCGCTCTGGTGTAGCGGGTGCTGAGGCCTCGCGGGCGGCTTCCTGTGGGAGTTTTCTGTCCCTCGGGGCCAAGCAGCCGCCACGAGCCCTCGCTCGAAGCAGCTCCTCCCGTTCAGCCCGATCCTCACTCCGGCATCTTCTTTGCTAGTGAGCAGCATGGTTTTCTGCTTCCACTCAAAGGGTCGCTGAGTGCCTGGTGTGCGCAGGCAGTTTTCCCCGCTCCGGGGACTGACTCCGGGGACAGACTCCGCTCTGGGGACCCGTGTGCTCGGAGAGGGAACAGTCGCAAATGACTAATGCGGGACAGACTCACCATGAGCCCTGCAACGGGCTCCACGCAACAGGGACCGGCCCCGAGGGTGAGCATCAGCCACGGTGGGGCAAGAAAATGCTGGGCATTACAGAGGACTTTACAGCAGGAGGAGGAAGAGGAGGACAAGAGGAAGAGGAAGGAAAAGGAGAACAAGAGGAAGAGGAAGGAGGAGGAAGAGGAGGACAAAGGGAAGAGGAAAGAGGAGGAAGAGGAGGAAAAAAAGGAAGGAGGAGGAGGAGGACAAGAGGAAAGAGGAGGAGGGGGAGGAGACAAGAGGAAGAGGAAGGAGGAGGAAGATGAGGAGGAGGAAGAGGAAGGAGAAAAAGGAGGAGGAGTACAAGGGGAAGAGAAAGGAGGAGGAAGAGAAGGAGGACAAAGGGAAGAGGAAGAGGAAGGAGGAGGAGAAGGAGGACAAAGGGAAGAGGGAAAGAGGAGGAGGAAGAGGAGAAAGAAGAGAAAGGAGGAGGAGCGGGAGGAGGACAAGAGGAAGAGGAAAGAGGAGGAGGAAGAGGAAGAAAGAGGAAGAGGAGGAGAAGGACAAGAGGAAGAGGAAGGAGGAGGAGGGGGAAGAAGACGAGGAAGTCTCCCAAGACCACTTTGGCAGAAGCTTTGCTTGTTTCTCAAAACTGAGCAGAATCCCTAAGTGTGGGCATCCACGGCGTGGCCCAGAGTTTCAATGCTGCCCTTGTTTTCCAGAAAAAAAGAGCTAATCGTGAGGTTTTGGTTTTGGTTTTGGTGTTTTGCATAATAAAAGTCCTCACTGAGCAACGTTAGCTGCAGCCTCCTCCTTCCCCTAAACCCATGGAGACCGGGAAAACGCTCCAGAGAACCACCCCAGCCAGCGGCCTTTGGCCCAGGGCCCTTCTCAGAGGGTCGCTGACTAAGGGAGGGAGTGCTGAGCAGCCCCTACAAAGGAGCGTCTGGGAGAAAACCCGCCCCTCAATGGAAATCTATGTCAAGGTCCTCACGCTCGCCTCTTCCTCCTGAAAGGCGGATTTGACAAAGCAAACACAAACTCTCATTAAACATTCCTGATCTAATCATCCCGCTTCTGAGAATTTACTTCAGGAGACTTCCTGGAATCCTACGTCTAGGAGGACGAGACATCTTTCTTTGGCAGCATCGTTTATAATTAGCAGCAAACTGGAAACAACCTGACTTTTCAATAACAAGGAAAGAGAGTACATTGCAGTATCTTGAGTCTTTGAGTCACTCATTATGCAGCTGCTAAGAATCTGGTCAAATACACAAACAAAGAAAGGGTGTCACGTGAAGAGCATAGAACACGGAAATGCAAATATGCGACGGTTACGGACACGCAGAAGCGCATATGTGATAAGATCGAGGAGGGACGTGGAGATGTAAATAGTGATGTTAGCATGTGAGGTTACAGGTTCTCAACATTCACATTTTCTTTTGTAATGACCGTATTCCGTTTCGTGTTTTTTTCTTTAATCCTCGCCCCAGGATATTTTCCCATTGATTTTTAGAAAGAGAGGAAGAGGCCTAGCCTGCGTGGCTCAGTGGATAGAGCATCGGCCTACGGACGGAAAGGTCCCAGGTTCGATTCCGGTCAAGGGCATGTACCTTGGTTTCGGGCACATCCCCAGTGAGGGGAATGCAGGAAGCAGCTAATCAGTAATTCTCTCTCATCATTGATATTTCTCTCTCTCTATCCCACACCCTTTCTCTCTGAAATCAATAAAGAAATATATTTTTTTTAAAAGAGAGAGAAGGAGAGGAAGAGAGAGGAATAGAGAGAGAGAAACATTGATGAGAGAGAAACAGCTTCCTGCACACCCCCTTACTGGGGATCAAGCCCACAATCCAGGTCTATGCCCTGACCAGGAATTGAACCGAGGAATTGAACTGTAAACCACTTGGTTCCTGGATTGACGATCAACCACTGAGCCACACCAGCTGGACCCATATTCAGTTTGAAGGAATTTTTTTCCCCTTGTTCCAGCTGCAACTTACATAAAACTGCTAGAGGCCTGGTGCATGAAATTTATGCAGGGCAGGGTCCCTAGGCCTGGCCCCCCCACCCCCCACTCCTCCTTCCCTCACTCCCTCAGCTCCCTGCTGCCACCACTGGTCCACACCATGTTCCTCGCCACCCCCTGGTGGTCAGTGTGCGTCATAACGAGTGACTGAACTCCCGCTCTCCCAGATGAACTTGGAGTGGACAATTTGCATATTAGCCTTTTGTAAATGTAGATTTCTTAATGATTTTGGACTGGGAGGTAATTTTACAAAGGACTGTTTTACAAAGGAACATTCCAGCCAAGTGTGGAATATGGAGAATGACTGATGGATCGTCTGCCTCCTGCACGCCCCGCACTAGGGTTGGAGCCTGCAACCCAGGCATGTGCCCTTGACGAGAATCGAACCCAGGACCCTGCAGTCCACAGGCCGACGCTCTCTCTACCAAGCCAAGCCAGCTGGGGCCCAGGTCCTTTTTTGACAGGTTTCCTGAGCTCTCCCCGATTCTGAATGGAACATGGAAACCAGGGCTGGCAGCGAGGAGCAGGGGGACTGTGCCTGAAAGTGTTTACCTTCCCCGGGCGTTCTACACGGACGAGGCGCTGGAGGAGCGAATCACGACGCAGACCTTCATCCTCAGCGGCAGCCTCACCCTCGTTCCACGGGCCACCGGTGGCCGTTCCTCAGGATCGGGAGCCTGGGGAGGGGGAACCCCCACCAGCAGGCCTGAGGCCTTGAGATGCCGAAGCGTGTCAAGAGCCAGCGGTCCCCAGCCCTGCTCTGCAAGGCAGGATGGGAATTGCATTTCAGCTCCAGGCCCAGGAAAGCGGCAAAACCAGCCTGTGACCCCACGGCGGCCCTCAGCACCAGCTGCGCTGAATAAAGACCCGGCCCGGTGCCGGCCGAGCCATCAGAGGAGACCTCACCCCGAGAGGACACACCTGCGAAACTGCTGGATGTTCCATTGGGAGCTCCTGGGACCTCCCCTAAAGCCTCCGCCTCCGTAAACCCTTTGGATGGAGGACCCACTGCCTCTGCCGTCCCTCCCCCCACCCCCCTCGCCGCCCCAGGCAGGTGCCCTGAGCTTCCTCACTCCCCAGCTCCGAGGGCCCCTCCTTTATGCGCCTCTGTCCCTGTCCCCTAAACTCACCTTCCAGGAGCTGCTTTTTGTGCCTCTGGGATTGACCAAACCGGTGCTCTCTCACAGGTAAAGGAAAGGATGGCTGACCCGCAGAGACTGACGCTCTCGTTCTCCTTTGCAGCGAGGGGAATCTGGCCACGAAGCAGGTGGTGTTTCTCCAGAGGCCTGCCACGTGGAGCCCCGCGGCTCGCACCCCGGACGTGAGTAGCGGTGCTGGAGAGGCGGGTGTTAGTGGAGCGTTTCTTCTTCTTTATTTTTAACATATTTTATTGATTTTTTACAGAGAGCAAGGGGAGGGATAGAGAGTCAGAAACATCGATGAGAGAGAGACATCGACGAGCTGCCTCCTGCACGCCCCCTACTGGGGACGTGCCCGCAACCAAGGTACATGCTCCTGACCCAAATCGAACCTGGGACCTTTGAGTCCACAGGCCGACGCTCTATCCACTGAGCCACCCCGGTTTCGGCTAGCTGCAGCATTCCACCCCGTCGCTCCCTTCATGCCAAATGGGAGCACGGGCGGGAGTGAGGTGTGGACAGGAAAATAGTCTTCTCACCGAGGTGTGCGTGCGGGCTGCCCACCCAAAGCCGGGTCCCCGGGCCTGGGATGGCCACTCAGGATGGCTTGGAGCTGCAGGCCACCATGCAGCAGCAGACGGAGGGGGACCACTGCCCCCTCCTTTCTGACAAGGAGGAGAGGAGAGGGATAGTCAGAAACATCGATGAGAGAGAGACATCCATCAGCCGCCTCCTGCACGCCCTTCACTGGGGAATGTGCCCGCCTCCAAGGTCCCTGCCCTTGACCGGAATCGAACCTGGGACCTTTCAGTCCGCAGGCCGACACTCTATCCACTGAGCCACCCCGGTTTCGGGGGGGAAGTGTCCTGAAACGATGTGTAGCGTTCCCCTGGGAAGCATTTGTCATCTTCTGACGCTGGGCGTTCCCCTGCACGGCCGTTTCCTTACTACTTCCTTCCCCAAAGCGCACAGCCAGACACAGGGCCTGGCTCTGAACAGAGCCATTGACGCGGGAGGCGGCCTCTGGCCGGGGAGTCAGCTCTGCTCTGCGCTGAGGAGGCAGCCCCGGCCCTGGCCCCGGCCCCGGCCCCTGCCCCTGCCCAGCTCCGGCCTCCGCCCTCCCGCGGTGCCCATTCAGGCGCTGCCGGGGGCGCTGGCCGTGAATGGGCCTTTGTGCACGTGGGAAAGGGCGCCCAGCCAGGCCCGGGGAGGGAGCCCCGCCTGGCAGGCCCCCGGGGCGCCGCCTGTGGCCCAAAGCCGGCTCCTGGCTGGCGGGGGCCCCGTGCCAGGGTGCCGGGAGAACAGCCGTTCTCAGCCCCTGTGCCGGGGAGAGGAAATCTGCCAGCCCCGTCCACTCGGTGCGTGGACTCACTGCATTCGGTGAATGGGCAGGAGGGACGAGGACTTGCCAGCTCGTGTTTGCACTGGATGCGGGCGAGGCGGGGGTGGGGGGGGTGGGAGGGGTTCAGGGGGAAATGCCAGCACCTCCCAGTTGCGTCTGCTTCGGACCGGAAGCTGGCCTTTCTAGGGGGGAGAGGCCCCGGGTGTGGGCTTGTTCCGTTAAAGATGCCTGAGGCTCCAGGGACAAAGGTCCCCTCGACAGCAGTGACATTGCAGGGAGCCCGCACGGCCCGCTGGCAGGAAGCTGTGTGTTTTGTGTGTTTGCCTTGGACGCCAGCAACCAGTGCCTGTGTAGTTCACACACTGCCGTTCAGCGGACCTACGGGCCAGCCGCGTTTTGCAAGACAAGCCTAGACAGGGTTTGCTCTTTGTCCTAAGAAGCTTGTAATTTTAGCTCTTACATGTAAGGCAGCGGTTCTCAACCTGTG
The DNA here is from genome assembly GCA_004026805.1 of Lasiurus borealis. Lineage (NCBI taxonomy): Eukaryota > Metazoa > Chordata > Mammalia > Chiroptera > Vespertilionidae > Lasiurus > Lasiurus borealis. The sequence goes on from PVJN01019648.1 coordinate 7,170, forward strand.
GATCACGACCCCTTTGGGGGTCGGACGACCCTTTCACAGGGGTCGCCTAAGACCAGCGGAAAACACCTATTTCCCATGGTCTTAGGAACCAACACACCGCTCCTCGGTGTAGCAAAGTGTAGCCATGTAGTTTACTGTTGTCCTAGGAAGACTGTTGCCCATGCTACACCACGATTCAAGACAACATTTCATTTATTTGTCATTAGAAATAAGTATTTCACCATATATAATTACATACTGTTTTCGTGATGAATCCCTATGCTTTACTTATGTTCAGTTTGTAACAACGAAAATACATCCTGCCTATCAGATATTTACATGACAGTTCATAACAGGAGCAAAATGACAGTGATGAAGTAGCCACGGAAATAATGTTATGGTTGGGGGTCACCACCCCATGAGGAGCTGTCTTAAGGGTTCGCGGCCTTAGGAAGGTTGAGAACCACTGATGTAAGGGAATGTCACCCTCGTTCCAGATGACATAGCAATGAGCTTTCAGCAAACAGCTTCTGGGTAAACGGGAGCTGGCTGTGCTGCCTAAACGCGTCCCTTCCCCCCGGCGGGGGTAGGCTCGTTGGCGGAAGCGTCTCTCTGGTCCTGGATCGATTCCCGGGCAGGGCACACACAGGAGGCGACCGATGGAGGTTTCTCTCTCTCACGTCAATGCTTCTCTCTCTTGCCCTCTCCCTTCCCCTCTCTTTCTCTCTATAAAAGTAAATGAATATTTTTTAAATGTATCCCTTTTGGCTTTCTTTTTGTTTATTTTATTTTAAATGTTTTTATTGGTGTCAGAGAGGGAGAGGGAGAGAGAGAAGCATCAATGATGAGAGAGAACATTGACCAGCTGCCTCCCGCATGCCCCCAGCTATGGATCCAGCCCGCAGCCCAGGCATGTGGCCTGACCGGGAATCGAACCGTGACCTCCTGGTTCATAGGTCAGCGCTCGACCACTGAGCCACAATGGCTGGGCAACTAAAACACCTTTTCTGTTGCTGGACCCCACCTCACACCCAGGAGAAAAAGGAACCTGTATCTCGACCCTTCTTTGCTCCCCGAGGGGTGACCTAACAGCTTTCTCTCTCCCGAGGGGTGCTGAGGGGCCCAGACATGTGGGCACCCACCCGAGGTGCCAGTGTGAGAACCACGTGCCTGGAAGCTCCCCCTGGAAGGGGGGTGGGGTGCGGCCGAGAGCAGGGGCGGGGCTGGGGGACGGGAAGGGCTGCTGGTCCTGAGATGTGCGGGGCCTGGGCCAGAGGCGGGGAAGGGCCGTTAGGGGGAGGGCAGGAGGCGCGTCTCTAACTCACTGTCTGTCTGTCTGTCCGCTCCAGAGGAAGGCCAGCCGGCCAGCGAGAGGCGAAGACCGGCCCAGAGCGGGCGGCAGCAGGAGCATCGGCCTGGACACGGCCACGTCCCCCCCGCCCGCCGAGCACGCCGCCCCGCCCGAGGCCGTGCCCCCTCCGTCCCGGGAGCCCTGGGGGCCGGGGCCCGCCCTGTCGGGGCTGGGCCTCCTGCAGGACCTGGACGACGGGCCGCTGGACCAGGAGGACGGAGCGACACAGGTCACGTGCATGTGACAGGGAGCCGGTCCGGGGCCTGGCCTGGTCCTCACTGCACGGCTGCGGCGCCCGTGTGCCCGTCCGCACGTCTGTGACACCTCGGTGCTCCCGGCTCCTCCTCACCCCGCACACCTGGGCTCCGCCGCCCAGGCAGGAAGGGTCATCGGCACGTGTGTCCATCTGTCCGCCTGCTGACACGCTCCCGGAGGAAGCGCCAGTGTGACCGTGCCATCTGAGGTCACGGACGGAGACCCCACCTCAGATTCTCACCGATGGACACGGTGACTCTCCTTACGGTCCCGGCAGGAGGACGGCGGGTCTCAGCCAGGGCCCCTGGGGAGGGCCTCAGCGGGTGAGAGTCCGGATGGCACTGGACAGAGTGCCTCCCTGCGCACAGGCCCACACCGGGCTGCGGATGGACCACCTCTGCCCGGGGTAAAACCGCGGACCCAGCGTGGTGTGGGCACAGAGCAGACCCCTCCTGGCTAAACGCGTTGTTGTTGTTTTTATTGCTTTTTTACAGAGAGGAAGGGAGAGGGATAGAGAGTCAGAAACATCGATGAGAGAGAGACATCGATCAGCCGCCTCCTGCACGCTCCCCACTGGGGATGTGCCCGCCACCAAGGTCCATGTCCTTGACCGGAATGGAACCTGGGACCCTTCAGTCCGCAGGCCGACGCTCTATCCACTGAGCCACCCCGGTTTGGGCCTGGCTAAACGTTTTTGGAAAACAGTCCTTTTGTTGTCGTTGCCTTCAAGGGGTCGCCATGCTCCTGCCCCGTTGCTAACCCTCTGAGCTTCAACGTTGTGCTTCGTAATGAGAGAGAGAGAGAGAGAGAGAGAGAAGCAGCATCCTTCACCCCTCAGTGTGGAAAGAGCCCAGTCTCCACCTCTGAAAACCTATTGACAGGCAGGCAGAGTGGGTGTCATTTCCTTTAGCTGTAAACAGCGGGAAAAGGGGGGACACCAGCTCGGAGTGGACTCTGGCTCCCTCGCCCCCGCCGAGATGTGAATTGGGCTTTTATTTCTCGGGGCTGCGCCAGGAAGCAGGTGGGAGCCCGGAGGCTGGCTTCCGCAGGGGTGAAGCGCCCCCAGAGTGTGGGGTGGGTCTGAGACCCAGGGGTTCCTCTCTCTGCCTCCCTGCTCTGGGGGGGGGGGAGGGGTGAGGTAGGTGGGCAGGATCCCCGCGCCTCGCCCCCACGTCAGCAGGGAAAGACGGAAAGTCCACAGACCAGGGGCTCCGCGTTTCCCGGCGGAAGGCTGGCTTTGAAACGTGGGCAGCTTCCGGGAAGGACAGCATTGGCAAACTCGACATATTCTATATTTTTATTAGCCCCGGTGATGCCCTTAGAAGGTCACTTGAATAATAAAAGGCCGTTTGTTATCGGGCTATCATCTTATTGCATACCAGCGTTTACAAGGTATCTCATGCGTTTCTGTTCTGGGTGTGAACACGCGTCTCGTGTGCCTTTCTCCGGGAACTGTGGGCAGGACTGGCACAGTGTCACTCCACCGGTACCACAGGCGGGAGCCTCACCTTGTAGGTAGAGAGGCACCTCAGCATATTCTGCTCAGAATTACTCTGTGGAAATAGCTATAACAATGTTTGCAGAAATATTTTTGTTCGGTTTTTAGATGAACCTAAGTTCCATATCCAAGAGTTGGATTTTTTAAAATATTTTTTATGATTTTTTGCAGAGAGGAAGGAAGAGGGAGTTAGAAACATCAATAAGAGAGGGACATCAATCAGCCGCCTCCTGCACGCCCCCTACTGTAGATGTGCCTGCAACCAATGTACATGCCCTTGACCGGAATGGAACCTGGGACCCTTCAGTCCGCAGGCCGACGCTCTATCCACTGAGCCACACCGGTCAGGGCAAGAGTTGAATTTTGGTAAGACAAGCGTGACTTCTGCAGCCACCGCATGCCGTGAGCTGGTTATGAGACACAGAGAGGGACTCGGAACCCCCAGACGCTCGTCCCGGGCCAGGCGCCTGAGGCAGACCCTGTGCCACACTGCCCGCAGAGGGCATCACAGCATCCACAGCAGGGCTAGACATTTATACTTGACTAAAGGGAAACTGAGGCATACACCGGTCACTCTTCATTGTATTCGATTTGCGTTGTTTACTTTCTTTGTACAGTTTGCTTTTAACATTTATTTAGAAAAAACATTTTGCCCTAACAAGTTTGGCTCAGTGGATAGAGTGTCAGCCTGCAGACTGAAGGGTCCCAGGTTTGATTCCAGTCAAGGGCATGTACCTTGGTTGTGGGCACATCCCCTGTAGGGGGTGTGCAGGAGACAGCTGATGGATGTCTCTAATTCTCTATCCTTCTCCCTTCCTCTATGTAAATAAATCAATAAGACATATATTTTTTAAAAATCTAAAAAAAAAAGTTTTGTCCTACCTGGTTTGGCTCAATGGATAGAGCTTTGACCTGCAAACTAAGGGTCTCAGGCTCGACTCCAGTCAAGGAAATGTACCTTGGTTGTGGGCACATCCCCAGTAGGGGGCATGAAGGAGGCAGCCGATCAATGATTCTCATCATTGATATTTCTATCTCTCCCTCTCCCTTCCTCTCTGAAATCAATAAAAATATATTAAAATAAGTTAATTAAATAAAAGACGTTTTATTAGAATAAACGTAGCAGTCATATCCTTAAAATCTATTTCATAAGCATTTATTCTAACTACTATCCTTACGTTACATGGCACATTTGCATTCATAGTGAATAATGACCAAGTGGTTCTAGAGTACCTATAGCTTTAGTCTATTCTTTTAAGGAAAGATAACATTGCCGAGACCGGTTTGGCTCAGTGGATAGAGCATCAGTCTGCAGACTGAAAGGTCCCAGGTTCAATTCCAGTTGGGAGCATGTACATTGGTTGTGGGCACATCCCCACTGTGGGGCGTGCAGGAGGCGGCTGATCAATGTCTCTCTCTCATCGATGTTTCTTACTTTCTATCTCTCTCTCTTCCTCTCTGTAAAAAATCAATAAAATATATTTTAAAAATGCTTTTTTTAAAAAAAGAAAAGATAACAGAACTTGGACTCTGTAAGCCTCAGGAGCTGAATGTGACTAACATGTCACATCTGAACTTTCAATACCCGTAAGTGAGGGTGAAAGACTCAGTCCTGGAGGTGGAGGGGTGAGGCTCAGCCATTTCCCTTGCACAGCAGCTGTGGCCCCGCTGTCTTAGGGTTCAGGGGCTCCTTGCTGGTTCCATCCCATTGGGATTGAATGTCACCCTATCCTCTCTCGTGGACATGAGCACCCAATGCCCCGGGACTCACCGCCGAGCTAAGGACCAGCTCTGCTGATGTCACATCTCTGCACCAGAGAGAACCAGAGAGGCTTTCGGGGTCCTCAGACACCCACACAAGCAGGAGGCAGAGCCGCGGGCAATCCGGTCACCACGGTCTCCGATGAGGGGTTTCCTGGGCATCTTCCCACGGCACTCCACCTGGCGGGCGGCAAGGGAGCCTCGGGGCGCTCCACCTGGACATGGAGCCTCCACCCTCAGGGCCCTCAGGACCCTCAGGACCCAAACGCCTGCAAGAGGCCCACCTCCGGGAGCCCCTGGCACTGGGCACCTCTGAGGGGCACATTCAGCCCACAGCGGCGGTGCAGGCGCCTGGGGAACCTCCTGGGGTGACCGAAGTCTGTATCTTTATTCGGTTGAAAATAGCACAAGTGTATACAATGGTCAAAACGCACTGAGCGGTACGCTTACGGGAGGGACATTTTACTATGTGTACGTTACGTTGTATTTTAAATATATATTTTTAGAGAGAGGGAGAGGGAGAGGGAAGGGAGAGGGAGAGAAACATCCATGTGAAAGCAAACCATCCATCCACTGCCCCCTGCGAGCCCCCTATGCCCTGACCAGAATCCAATCAGCAAGCTTTCGGTGCACGGGCCGACCTCCCACCCACTGAGCCGCACCGGCCGCGGCTCACCTGTGTTTTAATGGGAGAATGTCTATCGGAGAGCCCCGGCCTGGGCTGGCGGAGAGCCACCAACGGACAGCTGGGAAGTCTGACGTCCAATGGGAGCATTCCCGTCGTTGGTTAGGAAAAAACCAACAAAACTAAGTACGTGTATCTTCCTTCCCGGCCACACCAATCCTCAGCGGCCAGCGCATCGACGGCCCATCACAGGTGTGCTAGGTAAAACGGCCGTCATGTCTCACCGCGAGGAGAGCGTGTCTTTAACCACAGCGACTTGTATAAAACTGGAAGCCAGATCTGGACATTTGTACAGTGGTACCTCGAGATACGAGTGCCCTAACATATGAGATGTTTGAGATATGAGCCGTCGTGAGAGCGATTTTTGCTTTGAAATACGGCTGCACGCCACCCACCAGTTTACCGCGACTCGAGCGTCTCATAGTTTCCCACGCCTCAAGGTTACGGAACGAATTAAACTCGTATCTCGAGGTACCACTGTACTTACATTTCCTTTTCCTTCCCAGACTGGAGGCATACAGCTCAATGTTTATGCCACACATACAAAAAGCGGGTTTTAACATTCCCGGCCTTTTTCTGTGAGCATTCAACCCTTAACCACATGTCATTCTTTTAATTTGTTCTTCAGGGAAAGCATGTGTCTCGAGACTTTCCTCCCTTTGTAATTCCTCCCACAAATAAGTCAGATTTCCATTTTTAACACTTCCAGCTCCCCACACAGTTGCAGTCTGACAACCTACGTTTCTCCCTTCCTTCCCACCTCGTCATATAGAGAGAGTTATCCCGACCCACGTTAAAATGAATGCAATTCATTCCTCAGTCCAAAATACATTCCAGATGAAATATTTTTAAAATATATTTTTTATTTCAGAGAGAAAGAGAGGGAGAGATAGAAACATCAATGATGTGAAAGAATCATCGATTGGCTGCCTCCTGCACACCCCTCACTGGGGATCGAGCCCACAACCCAGGCATGTGCCCTGACCGGAATCGAACCTGGGACTCTTTAGGCCGCAGGCTGATGCTCTATCCACTGAGCCAAACCAGCTAGGGCCCAAATGAAATATTTAAATGTAAACAACAAAACTATAAAATAGTTAAGTAATGTATGAGCAAATATTTAGATACCCATATTTTCCGGAGTATAAGACAACTTTTTAACCCAGGAAAATCTTCTCAAAAGTCAGGGGTTGTCTTATACGCCGGGTGTCATCTTATAGGGCGAATATATCCCAAACTCTACATTTTAATTGGAAAAGTCGGGGGTTGTCTTATACCCGGGTGTGATCTTATAGGGCGAATATATCCCAAACTCTACATTTTAATTGGAAAAGTTGGGGGTTGTCTTATACCCGGGTGTGATCTTATAGGGCGAATATATCCCAAACTCTACATTTTAATTGGAAAAGTTGGGGGTTGTCTTATACGCCCAGTCATCTTATACACCGGAAAATACGGTATTTCAAACCACAGAAGCCACAACAGACTGAACACTTAAAACTTCTATACAGAAAAACTCTCCATAAATAATCTCAAAAGATCCACAAAAACTGAAATCAAGAAACCACCACAGGACGAAGGGCCAATATTCTAAGTCCTCAGAGACGTTAACAGAAAGCAATATACGGCCCAGGAGAGAAACATGCAAGTGACACAAATAGTTCATTCTTTAAAAACATAAACAATCAAATAAACATGAGTTCAACTCAGTAAGAAAACCGCAAACAGCTGAAACCTGTTTGGCTCAATGAATAGAGCGTCGGCCTGTGGACTGAAGGGTCCCAGGTTCGATTCTGGTCAAGGGCACGTACCTGGGTTGCGGGCACATCCCCAGTGGGGCATGCATGAGGCAGCCCATCAATGTTTCTCTTTCATTGATGTTTCTGACTCTCTATCCCTCTTCCTTCTTCTCTGTAAAAAAAATCAATAAAATATATTTTTAAAAAAACAAAAAACTGAAAAACGAACAGCCCAGTGGCTCACAGGTTGAGTGTCGTCCTGAGCCAGGTCACTGTCAGGCACCTGCCCCAATGCAGGCTTGATCCCCAGTGGGGAGTGTGTAGGAGGAAGCTGGTCAATGATTCTCTCATCGATGTTTCTTTCCTTCCTCTCTGAAATCAATAAAAAAATGTTTAAAAATTCTGTTTTATATTTAATATGAAATGAGGCTACATTTTAATCTTATGTGGGTGGAATCTAGGGCCTGGGGGGTGTACATGGGGGGAAAGGGAGACATTTGTTACACTTTCAACCATGAATTATTGGGGGAAAAAGATCTCAGGGCAATCAGAGCAGAGGGTCTCCGTCCTGCAGGGAGCAATGGCTGTCAAGCTGAGCTGAGGGGCAGATGGTCCTTACTGGTGGGGTTGGGTGTCAGGGGCGTTGGGAGAATAGAGAATCCGCAAGATGAGGTCTCCTGCAGGTGAGAACATCGGCATGGAGAGGAATCTATTCCTGCGTGTGGTCCTCCCCCCGCCTCCACCGTTACATTTGCACACCCCGCTCCACGGTTGAGCGAGGATTTCTACTCTGAGTGACAAGCTCTCAGGTTCTGGTGAGCCCGGGAACCTTGCAAATCTTGCTAACAAGCAGAGTCTGAGTGGCTGAGGACCGGAGGCCTTGGCTTTGGGAACTGTGACAGTCAGAAAGATACACTTGAGAGGCCCCACTTCCGACACTTCCTGTGCCTCAGAAACGTGACACCAGCCAGTGAGGTCATATTCCGTTTATATTATCCTGTTAAACCTGAGCTTCCCCCTCTGCTGATGGGTTCTTCCCACAGTGACTGCACTGTATCTGGGCAATTAAAACAAGGACTGCCCGAACTGGTTTGCTCAGTGGATAGAGCGTCGGCCTGCGGACTGAAGGGTCCCAGGTTTGATTCCGGTCAAGGACATGTGCCTTGGTTGTGGGTACATCCCCAGTAGGGAGTGTGCAGGAGGCAGCTGATTGGTGTTTCTAACTCTCTATACCTCTCCCTTGCTCTCTGTAAAAATCAATAAAATATATTTTAAAAACAAGGACTTAGTCTCTACCCTTGCTCTAAAAGTTGGCATCTTATTCGAATTAGTGAAGCCCATTCATTTCCCCCCTGATCCTCTCACCAATAGCTAAAAAGCTCATTTGCACGGATCATACATTGCCCCTGCTCCAAGCAATGCTTGCAAAGTCCCTCTAATTCCCTCAAATCACCGCCAGTTATTTTATCTTGTTGCATCAGTACATGTAACTATGTTCTGATGTTCAAAATAACTGCACATAAATACAGCACCGAACAGTAGGTCCCAGCCCACATGAAATGTCCTGTAAATACGCACACCAAGTGTTCAGAGGGAGGCCCTAGCTGCATCTTTTTAGGTAACATAACCCTCTGGTGCAGCGACTGTCAGCCTGTTCATCTCACAGCACAAAGAAGTTATTAAAATTCTGTGCCTAAAAAAAAATTTTGCCGCGGACACAAAAATTGGTATAATTTTGCTAAGACCAACAAGTAGTTGATATAATTAGAAGGCTAATGGACTTTGATATTCTGAAAACCAATCAGCATTGTATAACCCTGCTCCTAACCCAATAATCCTTTCTTGCTTACCAAACCTTACCGTTGATGTGTCTGTCTGCTCTGTTAAAGGGCAAATGTGTATTCTAGCAAATAAAAAGCTAATGGGTCCAGGCATTCGGGGATCCACTCCACTAGAGTAAGGTCTCCGCCTGGCCCCCCATGCCTTCCAAATTCACATTTTTTTGTGTAGTGTACCCCCATTTGTGCGTCAGCCTCTTCTCTAGACCTTGAACTCTAGCCGTGCCGGTTTTGATTCATGCACACCAGACAGCTGTTGTTGTGTTGGCTGTTGTCATTTTTTTCTTTGACAGTCTAAGGGGAAAGAAGTCAGTGCCCCTGACTGAACAGTCCGGTGTGGCATGTCTTAACAATTCTGCAGCACACCAGTGTACCTGGCACACCAGTTGAAAATCACTGCTCTGGCAGATTTGCTTGGTATTATCTGGTTGTACAGTGTCCTCTACAAATAATACATATTTTTTCAGAAAACAAGTTTGATATTTTGACTATCTCAAGCTGCTAACTGTGTTGTATTAATACCTCTGTAGTGTCTGTAGTGAACATTATGCTGCATTCAAGAAATGAAAATAAACTACCTTTACTAAAAACATTTGCATAGCACGGAAGAACTACACAAAGAAACCATTAGTACATCCAGAGAGTATGCAAAAACAAAGCATAGAAAATGCAGAATTTTACTGTGCAAATAAAATTACAGGAAGCCTTCAGACAAAAGGGTGTCACTGTTTAGTGATTAGTGTGAGCAAAGTACACAAGGAACAGATAATTAGTTCTATTACAATAAACTTGGCATCAGTCAGTAAATGTGTTTAAACCATAGCACAGTCCCTACTGACAATGTAATCATGGATTTTTTTAATGTTATTCTGATTTTTTACATATATTTTTATTGATTTCAGAGAGAAAGGGTAGGGAGAGATGAAAACATCAATGATGAGAGAGAATCATTGATGGGCTGTCTCCTGCATGCTCCCTACTGGGGACTGAGCCCTGCCACCCGGGCATGTGCCCTTGACTGGAATAGAACCCGGGACCCTTCAGTCCGCAGGCTGATGTTCTATCCATTGTGCCAAACCAGCTCGGGCTTATTTTGATTTTAAAAAGTATTAACTTATTACGAATTTAATTGAGGAACTGTTCTAAAAATGCAAAATTGACCTCAAGTCAGAGAAAATATATACACACAAAAGAACTAGGATATTTACAGGAACATAATTAAGTAAGCTACCTTCCCAAATGATAGAAGACTTAGTTCACTAGTCAAAATAACTTTATACAAAGAAAAATTTGCCAAGAACGGTTTGGCTAAGTGGATAGAGTGTCAGCTTACGGACTGAAAGGTCCCAGATTCGATTCCGGTCGGGGGCATGTACCTTGCTTATGGGCACATCTCCAATGTGGGGCGTGCAGGAGGCGGCTGATCAATGTCTCGCTCTCATCGATGTTTCTGACTTTCTATCTCTCTCCCTTCCTCTCTGTAAAAAATCAGTAAAACATATTTTTTTTAAAAATTTAACTTTTGGCTCTGTTGGATAATCCCAACAAAAAGCGGAGCTTAACGTCCTCATGACCCAAAACTGAGTTTTCATTCCCCTCTTTTAAGAACACTTTATAAATCGATGGTTTGCCAGGGCCACTAATTTTTTCACTACCACTCAGGTACCTACATGTGTATTTTCCCGTCTGAAAACAGCATTAAGGAAAAACAGTGACCGTTCCATTCAGATCTGCTCACGACAGCGAGTCCACGTCACATGCAGCGAGTAGGAGTACGAAGAGGTCAGTGAGTACGAAGGCAGGACTACAAACTGATGCTGACCACCCCATCCTCTTTATGATGGATCCAAACACAGCACAGGGAAGATGGAGTCATTTTAAAAAACGTTTTATTTCCCCAGGAGCACTAAGCCGTTTATTCAAAATGTGTCTCAAAGCACTCAGCCAGATTGCCAGCCCGGCCTCTGCAGCAGAAATCCAGAGACGCCATCTAGAGAGGAAGCTACGTCACTGTATATAATGTATTAACTCAGCAGTTTAGTCTCTCCATACTTAGCGCGTTTGTGTAAAAATTAATATCCCCAGAGGTTTATAGTGACATCAATATAAAGGTGTAATTTCAAAGTCCACAATCCTTTCACTGTGACCGGAGAAGTTTGAAAGGGAGCTGTGGATGGGGTAAAAGAACGACCGGCTCCGAGGACAGAGATGCTCCAAAACCACACACACTGGCGGCTCGGAAGGCATGGAGGCACACCTCCAGAATGCGCTATTCCCGGCTCTGCGCTACACGGATAGAAAAAGTGTCCTCGAATTTGAAAAAAAATAAACAAGCCAAGATGAATACATTTTCATCTTCATTTCAAAAGAACCGTTGTAAATAAAAAGTTCCCCATGCTTAACTCTGTTCAAGAGGTGGATTTATACATTTTCTTCACCATATGTACAATTTTTTACCCTATCGCAGTGCCTCGTTACAACCAGTTCAGCAATCAGAACTCCAGTGCCATATTAACAACTGCATTCAGTATAAGACTCTAAAATCTGCAGTCGAATCCTTAAGACACTGAATTATTACAAAGTCTAAAATATGTAATACCATTCATCAGCACCCCTGGAACCTGTAAATTCTGGCAAAAAACAAAAAAGCAAAAAAACACATCACATGTGCATATAATTCAAACATAAACTTTGTAGGGAGGGGATCATAAAATAAATACTACAACATTTTTCAACTCAATTTAAATGCTGCCTTGATGGTTAGAGAAAAAGAATAATATTACCAACAGAGAGAGTCAAACTAGTTTTAAAACTTTTCCAAGTAGTTAGAGCAATTTAGCAAAACAAAGATAAGCAAGAGCCTATGCAGATACATTTCTCCTGTAGTGTCATGGCTAATATGAGGTATAGTCTGTAAGCAGTTAGTACAGTATAAACAGGTACAAGCTACACTAGCTCAGTCTGGTGAAAAGCTTTTCCGCCGATGTAGCTGGGGAGGGGGGGATGGGGAAAGAGAGGGGAAGGACAGAACAGGTTTGCAGCGGGAACATCATTTACGCACTCACTATTATCACCATCTTGTATGTAACAGTCCACTGTTGCAAAAAGTAAATCCTCTCCAAGTATATGGATCTGGAATTTACTTTATGTAGTATTAAGATTACTTCAGTATTACTAATGCTTCATTTGATTTCTATTTGGACATAACATTATTATCATATATATGTATATCAAAAACTATAAACAGAATTTTAAAACACTTTTAGCTAATTTTTGAAAAGTTAATAGTTAAGACTAAACTATGTGCTACCGAATTTTCTAGACTGACTAAACGCAGGGGTAAAACCAAAGGAAAACGTTACTATTTCTTTAGTAAAGGGCTTGTGCGAAACCTCCAGCTCACTCATCTTTTTAGAGATGGGCTTATTTGATGAGGATTGTGATCCAATGATTGTTTAGCAGCAATTTTACCAAACTGTAAATTCTTTTATTAACAGGCATTATAAACAGATAATACTAATCTTATTTAAAAACCATGAGTGCCACACCGGTGAACATACACCTTATGAATAACTTAAAAAGTATTTCCCATTTTAAAAGGCAACACTCAGCATACAAAAAACCTATACTAAATCAAGAGGCTATAATATGGATACATGATTGATGTGTCTAAAATGGTATATATACAGTACATAATTAATGTTAATTATGTGATCAGTACGTTTTTTCCTGTATGATTCCCTTCATGCTTCACTTTCCCCAGAAACTGAATTCTGAACTTCCTCTTCTAAAATTGGTACAATCAGGTTATCCTTGGACATCAAGTTATATTTCATCACAAATTTAGTAAACCGGTGACACAAAAATGTTTCATTCTGTAGAGAAGAAGAAAAAATGTTATTGTAATTTACTACCCACACCAAAAAAAAATGAGACATAATTTCAGCATATATAAATGTCATCGTTCTGATAAAAATGCATCAGGATAATGAGTAAAACATACTTACTTCATATTCATCAAATATCTGCCGATGATGAAAATAAGCATGTGAAAATATTCTGTAAATCCTACGGCATACTGATCCTAGTTTGGCTACAGATGATTCCTTTATGCTAACCCTAGAAACAGAAATCATAGATGCATAGAGCTTGACAGATCTTATGAAAAATATACAATACTCCAATCTCCTAAGTTCACAAGTGTGAAAACAGACACCTAGGGAAAAGGTCAAAGTGCTAGTAAGTGGCAAAAGCAGGACTAGAACCCGTTCACTCCTGAGCCAGGGCTCGTTCTAAGTAACCACATGCCTAAGAAATTTAGTATCATGGTTTTGAAACGTAGTTTAATGCAATTAAAACAAATCCCTGACAAGTCAAACCTTACTAAAACATACATGTATGACATTTAACAGTTTGTTCTCTAGAGATAATTAAAACTGTAAAAAGGAATTATTGTTTTACTAGAGGTCCGGTGCACGAAATTTGTGCATGGGGTGAGTGTCCTTCAGCCCAGCCTGCACCTTCTCCAATCTGGGACCCCTCGAGGGATGTCCGACTGCCCGTTTAGGTCCAATCCTACCATGCCTAAATCAATAATCCAGGACTACTGGCTCCCAACCACTCGCCTGCCTGCCTTCCTGATTGCCCCTAACTATTTCTGCCTGCCAGCCTGATCACCCCCTAACCACTCCCCTGCCAGCCTGATTGATGCCTAACTGCTTCCCTGTCACCCTGCTTGCTCCTAAATGCCCTCCCCTGCAGGCCTGGTCACCTCTAAATGCTCTCCCCTACAGGCTTGATCGCCCCCAACTGCCCTCCCTTGCAGGCCTGGTCCTCCCAACTGCTCTCCCCTGCTGGCCTGATTGCCCACAACTGTCCTCCCTTGCAGACATGATCCTTCCCAAATGCCCACCCTGCTGGTCATCTTGTGGCAGCCATCTTGTGTCCACATGGGGGAGCAGCCATCTTTGACCATATGGGGGAAACCATCTTGTTTTGAGTGATGGTCAATCTGCATATTATTCTTTTATTAGATAGGATAGAGGCCTGGTGCATAAGTAGGAGCTAGCTGGTTTGCCCTGAATCGTGTCCCAGATTAGGGTGGGGTTCCCTTGGGGTATGGGGTGGCCTGGGTGAGAGGCCTGTGGTAGTTTACAGGCTGGCCACACCCCCCAGCAACCCAAGCAGAGGCCCTGGTATCTGAGATTTATTTATCTTCTATAATTGAAACTTTGTAGCCTTAAGCGTAGATCAAGGAAGACCAGGGTGTGCAGGAAGCTTGGCTTCCTCCATCGCTGGGGGCCACTCAAGCCTCCTGCTCTCTCCAGCTCCATGGCTGCCGCCATTTTTGTTGAGATTTGTTCATCTTCTATAATTGAAACTTTATAGCCTTGAGTGGAGGCCTGGGCCTGCCAACGTGTGTGGAAAGCCTGGCTTCCTCCATTGCTGGGGAAACCCAAACCTGCTGCTCATTCCGTGGCCACAGCCATCTTTGTTGGGTTGATTTGCATATTTGCTCCTAATTGGTTGGTGGGCATGGCTTGTTGGTATAGCAAAGGTACACTCAATTTGCATAGTTCTATAGGATTCCATAGAACTTGATTCTTTTTTTTTTTTTAAGAAATAAAAACTGCCTTCATATTTTGGATCTTCTTCTTCTTCTTTTTTTAATCTATTTGGATACCGAGGCAAAATCCAGTATTTTTTACATATTTTATCTGAGTTCTTTAGAGTTAATGATATTTGGGGGAAATAAAATTTACAAATCAATCCACCTGATAACAAATATCTTAAGAGAATAAAAGACCAGTCACAAACCTCACCAATACCAATAACATAAGACAGAATACACAGGCTTCTCCCCAGGTCTTACTTGATGAGGACTGTAATAGGCAAGGACAAGGAATCCTTCAAAAACAAGCATTCCGGCTAAGAACAGTCTGCCCCTGAGGCATGCTGTCTAAGAGGCTGACTGTCACGGAGACTCCAGTAAGTCAGTGTGCAAATAGCCCAACTCTAAAGCGTCAGAGCCCTGGACAAGGACACAGCAGCCAGGACTGCCCTGGACTGAGCTGGCCTGTGAGCTGTGGGAACTAAGTCCTGCTACCTTCAGTTTAACTATACCCACAATTTCAAAACCTGAAGAAAAGATAAAGCTTAAAGAATACAATGCATTAACCAGGCACCTAGTTTTAATTTTAGCAACAACAATCTTTTAAATTAAATCCAAAAAGTTTAATGCCATGTTTAAAAGTTTGTTTACCTGCTGGGGAAATATTTATTGCTATTCAGAAGACATGCAGCACCATCAAGTGTGTGTCTAGTATAGTCTATAGCAGGACACTACAAAAGAAAGGACATAAAAATGCATCAACAAAGAGCTCTGCCTCTTAGCTTAGGTGTGTTTATTATATGTGTGTCTTATTCTGAAAACCTAATACATCCTAAAAAAAGAATTGCCTTATAACATCAGAATGACTAAAATTCAGCGTTACATCAATAAATAAGACTTTACTAAATAAAAATAAACAAATAAGACTTTACTCTCCCCATGAACTGTATCAGACTCTAGACGATACATGAATCAAGCTCCTAATTTCTCACGCCCAACACTGGAAAGAACATCTGATTAGCTCATTAACCCTCTGACTTTACAAATGAGGAGACGAAAGCTGGTCAGTCTGCAGAGTCTGCACAGGCTCCTGACAGGTCTTAAAACTACCTGTGGGCTAAGATAAGGAATCTTTCCAAACAAGCGGCCTGTTAAGAAACGATCACAGAGATGTACTAGCATGTAAGAAGCATGTAAACATCCCAGCTCCACAGCCCAAGACGGAGAGCCCTGGAGAATGCAGCCCAGCAGCAGGGACTGTCAATGGCTCTTGGCCAAGGATCAGGCGAGATCATACAACTAGGCAGGACTCAAAAGCGTGTTTATAGCAGGAATGTACTGGGCCCCCCATCAACTGACTTATACTGTACCCAGGACCCAGAAGCCTCCTTCTCTCCACAAATACCTCGAGGGATCGCTGCCATCTGACATCCTAGCAGCATCCTTTATTATGTGTCTGGCACCCTATTATCCTAGCAGCTTTCTAAGGAATTTTCACCTTAACCTCCTTTGAGATTTACCATGAAATTTTTATCTTTACATTTTAATAAACTCTTTCTTATCTTATTCCACTTATCAGAAACAATGAAACTTATTATCTCATGGCAAATCAGCAAACCTACTAAAGGAAAAATAAAACTGCAAAGTAATCTCCTCACTCAGTTCTTTTGGAGGCAGACAGGGAGATGGGTCAAAGGAAAGAAGCAGTGAGAATGAACCAGGGATCCACTTGAAGGAAAAAATGAACTGGTATTTAGAAATAAATCCAGACACAGAAGCATTGAACAGAATGTAGAATCTCAGAGGGAAGGTGTGGGTGAGTAGGTGGGAAGAGATCAACCAAAGAACTTGTATGCACATATGCATAACCCATGTACAATAGCATGGTGAAGGCCTCAGGCAGAGGGTGTACTAAAGGGTCTTGGGTTCAATTTCCCGTCAAGGGCAGATACCTGGGTCCCAGGTTTCAATTCCTGCCCAGGTTCAGGTAAGATGTTTCTTTCTTTCCCCCTATCCCTCCCTAAGTTCCACTCTCTCTAAAAAACAATGGAAAAAATATCCCCTGGTGATGACTAAAAGATTGTGGTAAAATATATAGAACACAACATTTGCCATTGTAACTATTTTTCAATGCATAGTTGGTGGCATTAATTACATTCAGTGTCATGCAACCAACATCATTGTGTCTAACCAAGGTTTTTCATCCTCCCAAACAGAAACTCTATACCATCAATCAATACCTTCCCATGCTCCTCACCCCCCGTCCGTGGTAACCTCCCTAATCTACTTTTTGTCTCTAAAATTTGCTTTTTCAAGATATTTCATATAAGTAGAACCATAAACTAGCTGTCTCTTTGTGTCTGGCTCAGTAACATGTCCTCAAGGTTTACCCATGCTGTAGCATATATCTGAACTTCATTCCTTTTCATGGCTAAAAAACATTCCCTTGTATGTGTGTACTACAATCTGTTTATCCATTTTCCATGTAACTGCCCAATTATGAAAAATGATACTAATAAGAAATCCTGCCCTAAGTGGTTTGGCTCAGAGGATAGTGTGTCAGTCTCTGGACTGAAGGATCCCAGGTTTAATTCCAGTCAAGGGCACATGCCCAGGTTGAGGGCTCGATCCCTAGTAGGGGGCATGAAGGAGGCAGCCAATCAATGATCTTTCATCACTGATGTTTCTCTCTCTCTCTCTCTCTCTCTCCTTCTCCCTTCCTCTCTGACATCAATAAAAATATATTTTTTTAAAAAAATTCTAAAACAGCACTATGGAAATAACTTTGCAGCAGCAAAGAACATGAAACCAACTGGCAAAATAAAGAGTGAATTAAAACCCCTAAAAACTTGTCTACCACCATCTTGTACAAATGTAGGCTATGTCATTTTATTAGTCATTCTACTTCATAAATTCTCACCTCTTTTGGAGTTTTATGAGCTGCACAAAGAAAAATCCACTGCTCAGTTGCTGTCATCTGAGTACATGTGTCTGGATGGCATTCGCTCTGTTAAAATGTTACATTTCTTAATATGTAAAGCAATTAAAAAGTTTATCATTTGGGTTACTACATTTCCAAATACAATTCTAATTAGAAATCTTAGATAGTCTTGTAAGCACATTAAGTTATAAAATTAGGGGTGAAAATGAGAACTTTCAATTATAACATGAACTTGAAAATATTACCTGAAGTTTGACAGCAAGTCCGTTGAGCTCAAGACAGAACTGCCTAAAAATTCAGATATATAAATGAAAAGTCTTATGTATTTTCCACATTATATTTAAAATATTAACTTAAAATACAAAACCCAACCAGTACCATCAATCCTCCCTCATCAATACCATATGAATTTACATGGCACATTTCCTACAAAGACATACAGATTGATACAATTTTACTAAGAAGTATTTTAGAAAAATTTACCAGGACACTTAGAAAATGTATATTTTTGAGAGGAAAACCAAGATGGCGACATAGGTGAACACCTAAACTGCTGCCTCGCACAACAATTTCAAAACTACAACTAAAAGACAGAACGGACATCATCCAGAACCACAGGAAAGCTGGCTGAGTGGAAATTCTACAACTAGAAGGAAAGAGAGGGGCTCACAGAGACCCAGAGGAGCTGCAAAAAGCTGAGGTATGGAGACACATGTTTGGAGAGGACGGGCGGTGGAGTGCCTGGCTGGCTTTCTCTAGCGGGAGGGAGAAGGAAACTCCCAACTGCACTGAACCCCAGTTCCGACTGCACTGAACCTCAGTTCTGGGTGAGATTCATAGTGGGGGAGTCTGGTCTGTCAAAATAAGGGAGAGTGCACAAAAACTCAGGGGAGGAGCAAAAGGCAGAGGTTTGGAGGAGCGCACAGAGAGGACTGACTGCTGACCCTGCCACTGGATTTCTCTAGCGGGAGAAAGACCAAACCTCCCAAATGCGCTGAACTCCACATCCGACTGCACTGAACCCCAGTTTTGGGTGAGACTCTGGGGACCCGTCCGGTCCCCAGAGCACATGGAAACTCAGGGGAGCTGCAAAAGGCAGAGGTCCGGAGGCATGTGAGCATGAGCGTGCACAGAGGGCTGCAGCGATTACTGAGGGACACTGAGACCCAGGGGCCATGTAGGCCAGGGCTGACCAGAAGGCAAGGCTGTCTGCTCAGCCCTGAGACTCTGGGCCATTCAAGCCGAGCACAGAGGCTTTTGCAGTCTTGCAAATCTTAAGGCGGAGTCCAGCACAGAAGTTCTCCTGACTGATCACAGAAGATCAGTCGACACAGCTGATCCTCACAACCGATTGGTTTGGAGGCCAGTTCCCCCCAGTGATACCAATAACAATCAAGACTTAACCACAACAAGGCTGTACACATAGTCCACAGTCCACAAAGGGGTGCACCAAGAGAGTCCACCTCAGGTAACTGAGGAGGCAGAGGTACTGGGACATATAGGACACCCAGCACACAAAGCTACTCCACCAACTCAGGGAAGCAGCAAAAAAGCTGAGGTACGGACACAAAGAAACAAATCACAAACGAAAGAAATGGAGGAAAACAAATGACTGGATATAGAGTTCAAAACCACGGTTATAAGGTTTTCTCCAGAATTTCCTAGAAAAGATGGATAAATTTAGCAAGCCCCAAGAGAAGATGAAAAAGGACCAACTAGAAATTAAACACACACTGACTGAAATAAAAACAATTATACAATTCTACTAGCGGTTCTCAATTTGTGGGTCTTACACTGCTATAGAGCCTAAGACCATCGGAAAATATAGATATTTACATTATAATTCATTAACAGTAGCAAAATGACGGTGATGAAGTAGCAACAAAAATAATTTTCTGGTTAGGGGTCACCACAACATGAGGAACTGTATTAAAGGGTCGTGGCATTAGAAAGGTTGAGAACCACTGCTCTACAAAGAGATAGCTATTCATGAGTAGGTAAATGGAAAAATGCATTTGTGGTTAAAGGATATGACTAAGGAAAACTATGTTAAAACAAAGCCCAAATATAGATGTAAAAAATAATCAGTAAACATCAAAGTTGAAAATTTTGTAACACTGAAAATATAAAAGCTTTAGAACTTGCTTTTTGATCTGCAATTAATGACTTTATTTATAATTCATAATTAATATTAAAGATAATTTTTTACAATCAGTACTATTACTATTTTGATATACCATAAGGACTTACCTTAAATGTTCATACTTCCATACACCTTCATCTTGGCCTTCAGGTGGTTCAAGAATTTTGTCAATATTGGAACAATCTGCTCTTATGTTCTGTTGAATATACTATAAACAAAGAAATTCTTATAGTTAATTAAAACATTACACTACATGGAAAATCGTATATGAAACATATATAACTTTTTTACATATAAAAACTGCTTGCCCTGCTGAAACCAGTTTGGCTCAGTGGATAGAGCGTAGGTCTGAGGACTGAAAGGTCCCAGGTTCGATTCCAGTCAAGGGCATGTACCTTGGTTGAAGGTACATCCCCAGTAGGGGTTGTACAAGAGGCAGCTGATCGATGTTTCTCTCTCATCAATATTTCTAACTCTCTATCCTGCTCCCTTCCTCTCTGTTAAAAAAAAAATCAATGAAATATATAGTTTTTTTTAAAAAAAACTGCTCTTTCCTGGCCAGCATGGCTCAGTGGTTGAGCAGCGACCTATGAACCAGGAGGTCATGGTTCAATTCCCAGTCAGGCCATATACCCAGCTTTTGGACTCGATCTAAAATAGGGGGTATACAGGAAGCATGGTTTTCCTTCTTTCTTTCCCCCAATCTTCCCCCTCTTTCTTTCTCTCTAAAACTCAATGAAAACATTTTTTTTAATAAAAGTAAATAATCCCATAAAGCTCGTTATGAACTCCTGGGTGCAATCCTGATGTGTGCACAGTGCATACATGGATCTTATCCTAATTAATATCTCACAGACTTTGAGAACTGAGCTAATGGATATACCTCCACGTAGGCTGAAAACAGGTTAGTGCACACGCACACACAACAGATGCAAAAGGTTTTGAAAACTAAACTGACACTGGACCCTCAGTTCAACTGGAACTTGCAACCTGTATCTGACAAAGTCAAATGCCTGCTATCACAAAAAAACATCACATTCTCCCTTGGGTTAAATAAGACCAGAGGGCCAACATAATATTCAAAATGTCCAGGATATAATCCAGAATTAGTTGGCATACAAATAATACATGAAAAATCTCAATTGTGGGGGAAAAAACAAGCACAAGACACCAATGACAAGATGACAGAGATACTGGAAATTACCTGCCAAAGACTTTAAAGCTGCTATTTAAAAAATGCTTGAATGTCAAATTAAAAACACTTAAAAGTATTAATGAAAGATAAAAAGAGCCCCCAACAAGGCATATACCCCACCGGGGAATCAAACTGTGACCTCCTGGTTTGTAGTTTGATGCTCAACCACTGAGCAATACTGACTGGGTGCCAAGTGGCAATTTTAGAACGGGAAAACACGACCACCAAAGTAAAACACTCACTGGACTCAATAGCAGAATGGAGATGACGCAGTAAAGAATCAATCAGCTTGTAGACAGATAGAGAGAGATATTATCCAATCTGAACAACAGAAAATAAAAGGAATAAAAATAATAATAAACAGAGCCTCAGGAACTTGTCAGACAAAAGATTTAATATTCATGTCACCATCTTCCCACAAAAAGAAAAAGCATGTGGTGCTAATAAATACATCTGAATAAATAATGGCTAAAAAGTTTCCAAGTTAGGAAAAGACATAAACCTATAAATTCAAGGAGGTGAATAGCTAATGGGGAGTGATTGTTTAATGGGTACAATTTTAATTGAACAAGATGAAAAATTCTCAAGATAGATGGAGGTGGTAATGGCTGCATAAAATGTGAATGTACCTAACACCACAAAACTGTACACTTAACATGGAAAAAAGTGGTAAATTTTATATATTTTTTTTATCACAATAAAAAAAGCAAAGTGAATGCCAAACAGGAAAACGCAGAGTCAAGCCAGCGTATTTCAGTGGTTGAGCGTTGACCTATGAACCAGGAGATCTCAGTTCAATTCCCGGTCAGGGCACATGCCTGGGTTGCAGATTTGATCCCCAGCAGGGGGCGTGCATTAATGGAATCAAGAGGGAATGGTCTTCTTTGTTGGAAGATGGAGGCATCCTCCGGAGACTGAATTAAGAACAATTTCAGGAAGAAGGATCCATTGGGGAAAGAAGGTCTGTGCATACTTTATACATAACCGTATTAATTTTCCCCTGGGGGGGTTCTTACATTTTTACTGGCCCCAGGGAATTTCAGCTCTATCATGAAGAAACATTCTTTCCTTTTCTGCTTGTTCTATTATAACTAAATTAACTTGAGGAAATATTATAATTATACTAGAGTCCTAGTGCATGGATTCATACACCAGTGGGGTCCCTTGGCCTGGCCTGCAGGAATCAGGCCATAACTGGCTCTCCAACATCCTCCAAAGGTCCTGAGTTGCAAGAGGGTGGTTCTCAGCCCATCAATAATTATCTCTCTTCATTCATGTTTCTAACTCCCTCTCTCTTCCTTTCTTTGAAATTAATTAAAAGCATATTTTTAAAAAAGAGAGAAAACCCAAAGAAACCCATGCCCAGACACATTATTAAAGTACCAGAGCACAGCTGGTGTGGCTCAGTGGCTGAGCATCAACCCATGACACAGGAGATCAGTTTCAATTCCCAGTCAAGACACATGCCCTGATTGCAGGTTCGATCCCCTGTAGGGGGTGTGCAGGAGGAAGCCAATCAATGATTCACTCTCATCATTGATGCTTCTATCACTCTCTCTCCCTCTGAAAACAATTTTAAAAATATTTTTAAAAACATAACATCACACACATATACAAAAAGGCAATGCACAAAACCATTCATTCATGAATGCTCTTCCATTTCCTGTGCTAAATACTTAACATACTAAATCCATTTTCAAGTTTTTTATACTTATTATGAATTGTTTTTAAAGCTCAAAGAACTCAACTGTATTTGTGTTTTATTCCTTAAGATCTCCAAATAACAGTAAGTCCAAATAACTATCTACTTTTACTATCTGGCCATCAGACAAAGCCAAACAGCCTATTGTTATTGCACATTTTCTCTTTAAAAATGTGAACCAAGCCCTAGCTGGTTTGACCTTGTGCATGGAGCACTGGCCTACGGACTGAAGGGTCCCAGGTTCAATTCGGGCCAGGGGCACATGCCTGGGTTGCGGGTTTATCAATGATTGTCACCATTGATGTTTCCCTCTCTCTATCCATCTCCCTTCCTCTCTAAAATCAATAAAAATATTAAAAAAAAAAAAAAGTTGACCAGTACCTTATTCAGGTTACTAGTACACACAATTTCAGACATCCTTTTATTAATCCTTAGATGTGATCCTATATAACAAGAGGCTAATATTGCATACTATCTTCTCCACGAGGAGTCTGACTGAGAGTTCAACCAGGGGGCGGCGCCAGCTGGCCAACCGCCCTCGGCCCCTCCCCCAGGCTGGCCACCCTCCCGAGCTGCTCCCCCACCCCAATCAGGGGCAGGCCGGTCAGACCTCACCCATGCACGAATTCGTGCACCAGGCCTCTACTTTTTTAATAATTAGCTAAGAAAATTATTTTTCCCCCAGATTACAGATTTTATTCATTTTGAAAAAATGACCAGATAGTGTGTGTTTTTTTTAACCCAATGTGATTCTCAATAAGAATATTTAGTAATATCCTGCACACACACAAAAATAACTAAATAAATAAATAAAATAAAAAAGAATATCCTGCCCTGGCTGGTGTGGCCCAGTTGGTTGGAGTGTCTTCCCATACACCAAAGGTGGAGGGTTCAATTCCCCGTAGAGGCACATAAAAAAAAGGAACAATTATAATAATCTGAACAATAAAGATTTATTTAAAAAATAAAAAATAAAGGACATAGGAATACTTAACTATCTCAAGGAAGGTCAAATGCCTAGTTTACTGGTGTTGTAAAAGAAACTATTGTTATTACCTGCTGCACAGCTAGTGTACTGTCCATTTCATCAAAGGATTCATCAGGCCAATTATAGAAATCCTATAAAAAAAATTATGGTTAAAACACAAGATGCAACACCATTGTGATTAACTTCAATTCTTAATAAAAATCCAGTTATACCAGAGGAGAGGAAAGGCACTCATATCGTAAGCATGGTGGTTATCCCATATAATAAAAGCCCAGAAACCATGATGGCAGAACGACCAGAATGACCACTCGACCAGTCACTATGAGGTGCACTGACCACCTTAGTCCCTCCCTTTGGCCCATAGGCTCTGATTGCCCGATGGCAAATGGGGGCCTGAGGGTGGGTGGCAGCAGATTCGGGCAGAGCCAGGCCAAGACCCCTACACACACAGGCAACCCATGGCAGGGGTGGGGCCAAGTGGTGAGATCGGCCGACCTCTTGGTCCCTCTCCCCTGGCTGGCAGGTTCCAATCGCCCGATGGTGAAGGGGGAGCCAAGGGTGGATGGTGGGGGATGAGGGCAGCACCAGGACAAGGCCCCTGCTCCACCAGTTGTCCCACATGCAGAGGCAACCCGTGGCAGAAACAAGGTCACAAGGGGGCGGGACCACCCTACCCATCGGTCCCTCACCCCCAGGCGTCAGGTGCTAATAACCAGATGGCAGACTGGGAACCCTGGTGGAAGGTGGCAAAAGGCAGGGCCAGCTGCCAGGGAAGATGGCCCTAATCGTGGGCTAGGCCTAGGGACGGTACGCATGAACGACTTTCGTGCGCCAAGCCTCTAGTCTATAATAAATTATAACAATAAAAGCGTAACATGCCAATTGGCCAAACTACCACATGGCAGAATGGCCATCTGGACGACCACACTATGATACCCACGGCGCCAAGGCAGGTGCAATGTGATTGTACGGGGACCTGGGCATCGCCCCATGATCTCCCTGCAGAGGGAGCCAATCAGCGGACTGCCGCAGGTGGGTGGGGCCTCCTTCTGTGGGCGCAATAGATCACCTCAAGAGGGAGGCCCAGGCTACTTGGCAGCAGAGTTGTGGTCGGTGGGTGGGTGGGGCCTACCTCTTTGGGGCCATCGATCTCGGGGCTCCTGACTGAGGGACGCACCCTCCCCTCCCCAAGTACACTATTTCTGGCACCAGGCCTCTAGTCAATAAGTAAGTTAAAGAAATTTTATTCAAGGTTTTTAAGTGAGCACCAAGATTTTAATTAAGCTACAAGTTACATTTTTTCCACTACAAATCCCTCAATATGGCTCCCATAAACCTTTTCTGTATCACTTAAGGAGATAAGTACCACTTTTTTGTTTAGGGTGGTTAAATGTCTTCTCAAAAAGTCTTTTACACTTAAAAGTCTCTAGGCACCTGAAGATTTGCCAGCTTGGCTTATTCCTGGCCCCAACCAATAGCTGTCTCTCTCCACATTGATATTTCTCTCTCTCTGTCTCTCCCCCTTCCTACCACTCTCTCTAAAACTCAATGAAAAGTTAACTTGGGTGAGGATTAATAAAAATAAAAATAAATCTCAGGGCACCATAAAATTGGTCAGTTTTTTCATATATGTATATACACATATATATATATTGTTTTTTTACAGAGAGGAAAAGAGAGGGATAGAGTTAGAAACATCAATGAGAGAGAAACATCGATCAGCTGGCTCCTGCATACTCCCACTGGGAATGTGCCCACAACCAATGTATATGCCCTTGACTGGAATCTAACCTGGGACCCTTCAGTCTGCAGGCCAAAGCTCTATCCACTGAGCCAAACAGGTTTTGACCTGATCAGTTTTTTTCCTAGAGAATAGCTAGTGTTAGCAGCGCAAGTGTTATTTTCTTTTTTTTCTTTAATAAATCTTTATTATTCAGATTATAACAATTGTTCCTTTTTTTTCCCGCCGTAGCTTTCCTCCACCTGGTTCTCACCCTACCCTCTGCCCTTACCTCTCCCACACTGTCCTCATCCCTAGATATACTATTTTTGTCCAGTCTCTCCGCACACCCCTCTCACCCTTTCCCCTGAAAATTGTCAGTCCACTCCCTTTCTATGCCCCTGATTCTATTATATTCACCAGTTTATTCTGTTCATCAGATTTTTTTATTCACTTGATTTTTAGATTCACTTGCTGATATGTATTTGTTGTTCATAATTTTTATCTTTTTTTCTTCTTCTTCCTCTTCTTAAAGGAGCACCTTTCAGCATTTCATATAATGCTGGTTTGGTACTGATGAACTTCTTTAGCTTTTTTTTAATCTGTGAAGCTCTCTATCTGACCTTCCATTCTGAATGATAGAGTTATTTTGGTTGTAGGTTCTTATTATTTATTCATCACTTTGAATATCTCTTGCCACTCCCATCTGGCCTACAGTTTCTGTTGAGAAATCAGCTGACAATTGTATGGGTGCTCCCTTGTAGGTAACCAACTCTTTTTCTCTTGTTGCATAACATTCTGTCTTTTGCTCTTGGTATTTTAATTATGATGTGTCTTGGTGTGGTCCTCTTGGATTCCTTTTGTTTGGGGTTCTGTGTGCTTCCTGGACTTGTAAGTCTATTTCTTTCACCAGGTGGGAGAAGTTTTTAGTCATTATTTCTTCAAATAGGTTTTTTAGTATCTTGCTCTCTTTTTCTGGCACCCCCATAATTTTAATGTTGGTACACTTGAAGTTGTCTCAGAGGCTCCTTACATTATCTTCACATTTTTGTTTTTTTTGTTTTAATATATTTTATTGATTTTTTACAGAGAGGAAGGGAAAGGGATAGAGAGTTAGAAACATCGATGAGAGAGAGACATCAGTCAGCTGCCTCCTGAACTGGGGATGTGCCCGCAATCAAGGTGCATGCTCTTGACTGGAATCGAATCTGGGATCTTTGAGTCCTTAGGCCGACACTCTATCCACTGAGCCAAACCAGTTTCAGCTATCTTCACATTTTTGAATTCTTTTTTCTTTTCCAATTGAGTCTTTGGTGCTTCTTTGTATTTCAAATCTTTGACTTGATTCTTGCATACTTCTAGTCTGCTGTTAGGTCTCTGTATATTTTTTATTTCAGTCAGTTTATGTTTAATTTCTACTTGGTCCTTTTTCATGTCCTCTTGGGTCTCCCTAAATTTATCCATCTTTTCTAGGAAATTCTGGAAAAAAACTTATAACTGTGGTTTTGAACTCTATATCCAGTTGTTTGTTTTCCTCCATTTCTTTCGTTTGTGATCTGTTCCTTTGTCTCTGCATTTTCGTTGCTTCCCTGAGTTGGTAGAGTAGCTTTGTGTGCTAGGTGTCCTATATGGCCCAGTACCTCCACCTCCCCAGTTATGTGAGGTAGACTCTCTTGGTGCACCCCTTTGCGGACTGTGTGTACAGCCTTGTTGTCTTTAAGTCTTGATTGTTGTTGGTATAACTATACTATGTAGGTATTCAATAAATGTCTCTGAGTTAAAAATAGGGGAGAAAGTAATGTAAACAAATTATCTATACCCTATATACATGGATAAGTATCATTCAACATAGATAAGTCTCCAAACTCTTTAAGCAAAAACTGGAGCAAATTCAAGAATACAGAGTATGATACCACTTGAAAAATTTAAGAAAGTCTAAAGCATGCTTATGGATATAATGCATATATAATATAAGTACAAAGAAAAAGGATGATCACCATTATTGGTTGGGAGGAGTAGGCAGGAGATAGAGAATGTAATACAGAAGTATTCAACTATATTAGTAATGTTTTCGTTCTGAAGGTAGGTGATGGGTATACCTTTTTAAGTGTCTTAGACTGTGCACTTTTTTAAATAGTTTCCCTTTTTAATGAAAATGAACTAACTTTATTTTTAAATGTTATGAAATTTTAGAAAACTTTCTGGAAATTATTCCAGGATGTCTTTTCTTAGACATCATCTAAACAGTATTAAAGATTAATTTTAAAATTCTTCCTATATGATTTGTACTCAAAAAATGTTTCTATCAATATACTCTGCATATACTTGCCTTTAAAATTTTTAGTTTGTATAACATTTGTTATTAGAATGTTAGAAAACACAGAGTAATATACAGAAAAGATGTAAAAAAGTTAATTGGGAATTAAATATTCTGCCTCATCACACCTGTGATATACTTTAAACAATGAAAGGAGGAACCAAGAAGATATGTATACATGTAATACATTAATAAAAAAAATTTTTTAAAAAAGGAGGAATCAATAATCCGGTTTAATGAATGTTCTCATCTAATTCAGTCAATAAACATTTATTGAAAACCAACTCTGTGCCAATTCCCATCCTAACCAATCTTTAAAAAAGTAGGAAAAAACTCGACTACTCTGACAGTTCTAAATAAGTCATCTAGGAATAGACTCATTTCACTGAAGGAAATTAGTGTGACAAGCCAGCATGCTGTGTAAGCAGTCTTTTTTTTTTTTTTAACCCTAATCTTTTCTGCCACATTTTATTTAACAACCTTGATCTATGACAACATGGAAAAAGCAAAGGAGCTTTCTTATATGTGACTTACTCATAGCAGACAGATGTATTGCAATACGTCTTAATTTAATATATATTATTTTCTTTCCCTTCAAACTTCATAACTTTTGAGCAAATACAAATGGATGACAATTATCAGAATGTGAGTTCACTTCTTTTTGTTTTAATACAAGACATAAAAGGTGATCCTTTAATAAAAGAAAATACCACGTTTCCACAGAATAAGAAGTCAAGAAATCGAAGAGAGTATTTGTAGGTAAAGAAAGTTTGGAAAGGGTAAAAAGCCTAAAGAAAAAATGTCCAGTAGCAACTGACAGCTTACTGTGACTCTCTAATAAGGACTTTCAAACTAAATTCTCTAAAAGTCAATCCTAGAAGCAACTTGCTTAAAGAGGAAGAAGTTAGTGAACTAACGATGCAAAGCTACGGAACCCTGAGCAAATGCAGTGGGTTCTCGGGCTTCGCTTTTCCTATCATGCACCTGGAAGGTGCGTGGATCTCAAAGATTCCCTCCCAAGGGCTCCTTTCCCAAAATTCAGTGCCGGATACTAAAAGCTCTTCTCTGGCATGCGGCCACGCCTCCATGGGTTCCTGTTTTGTTGTGTTGTTGTTGTTTTCACTGGTACCACTTGTTCTTTTAAAATGACATTTTAGCACACCTCTCCTAATTTTCGAGCATCTACTCAGGAGCAAGCCGGGTCAGCTGACAGATTCGTCCGATGAAGCCTAAATGCCGATTTGATTTTTTTTAAAATATATGTTATTGATTTTTCACAGAGAGGAAGGGAGAGGGAAAGTCAGAAACATCCATGAGAGAGAGATATCGATCAGCCACCTCCTGCACGCCTCCCTCTGGGGATGTGCCCGCAACCAAGGCCCATGCCCCCAACCAGAATCGAACCCGGGACCCCTCAGTCCGCAGGCCAATGCTCTATCCACTGAGCCACACTGGCCTCGGCGGATTTGACTTTTTTTTTTTTTTTTAAGGTGAGGCATCCCTCTTGGGCAAGTCCCCAGCACCAAGACCTCCATAAGCACCAACGCACCCCACGACTCCTGCCCGACTGAAAGTGAATAAAATGGTCATCGGTTTACTCCCTGCTTCACACACAACCACCGGGACCTTCACCAGGAAGGGTCGCTAACCCGAGTCGCCACCCGAGGAGGAGGACCTGCGGGAGCAGAGAGCAGC
The DNA here is from genome assembly GCA_004026805.1 of Lasiurus borealis. Lineage (NCBI taxonomy): Eukaryota > Metazoa > Chordata > Mammalia > Chiroptera > Vespertilionidae > Lasiurus > Lasiurus borealis. Next base: position 36,588 of record PVJN01019648.1, read on the forward strand.
TGCAGAGAGGAGTGCCAGAGGCAGGCGGGCAGGCGGCAGCTGGCGGGGGCGCAGGGTCCAGGATCGCCCCCCCCCCCGGATCCGGCGACACCAGCTGGACGGGGGCAGCCGGGCCAGAACGTCACCCGCCAGGGAGGACCTAGTTAGTCACCAGGGAGGACCACACGCCAGGGAGAACCACAAGCCAGGGAGGACCATACACCCGGGAGGACCATCCACCAGGGAGGACCGCACGCCGGGGAGGACCACATCAGGGAGGACCATATACCAGAGAGGACTGCACACCAGGAAGGATCACACACCAGGGAGGATCATATACCAGGGAGCACCATATACCAGGGAGCACTATACACCAGGAAGGACCATATACCAGGAGGACCACACGCCAGGGAGGACCGCACGCCATGGAGGACCACACGCCAGGGAGGACCATACACCGGGGAGGACCATACACCGGGGAGGACCACACACCGGGGAGGACCACACACCGGGGAGGACCATATACCAGGGAGGAC
>PVJN01019649.1:0-37102 GCA_004026805.1 Lasiurus borealis
CACTGACTATCTTCAAAATTGGGACCACTTTATTTTTTGCATTTTTATTTTGTTAATTCTCACTGGAGGATATTTTCCCATTGCCTTTTAGGGAGAGTGGAAGAGAGAGGGAAAGACAGAGAGAAACATTGATGTGAGAGAAGCACATTGATTGGTTGCCTCCTGCATGAACCCTGATCAGGGCCTGGGCTGAGGAGGAGCCTGCAACCAACGTGTGTACCCTTCCCTGAAAATGAACCCAGGACCTTTTGGTCCATAGGACAATGCTCTGTCCACTGAGCCAAACCGGTTAGGGCAGGACCATTTTCTTTGAACCACTGAGATGCAGTCCTCTGATGTCTTGCCTCCTGGACCAAGGCCTAAGTCCCAGGTATATACAGTGATTAAAAGCCTGGACTCAGAAGTCAAATATTTGAATTTCATTCTCGAGTAGCTGTGTGACGTTAAATATAACCTTCGGTGTCTCGGTTTCCTCCTCTTAAAGTGGAGATGGTTTTAATAGCCCCTATCTCACAAGGCGGTTGTGAAAAGCAAATGAAACAAGTGTGGAAAGTACCTAGCCTGGGGCCAGACCCACGGTGAGTGCTCTGCAAATGTTAGTTATTAGTACTGAGCCAGGCCACTTTGATCCACGGCTGAGTGGCAGAGCGGTGTGATTGGCTCAGTTCATTCTGCCTCAGGTTGTCCATCTTCATAGGTGAGGCCCTTCCCTTCCACCAGGAATGTGGTCTGTTGGGCCTGCACATCCCCATCACAGGTCCCGGCAGAAGGTAACCTGGAGAACCTCATGTCATGGGCAGCTGCTTAATAACATGGTCTCAGGGGCACCCACCGTTTGTCACTTAGTCTTCCGGCCCCAGCCTTGCCAGCCAGTGTGCAGGGTGGCTTCACATGAAGATAAGCCTCAGGAGGTACCTGTGGCCCCTGGCCAGCTTCCCCTGGGGAGTGAGAGCTGAGCTTTGCCAGAGTTGCCCAGGCAAACACCACTTGCCCAGGCCCATGCATGGTATTCGTCTTTGCCCAAAGGTGCTTTATGGCCCCAGCAAAGGCCAGGTGTTCCTTGAGGGCTGGATTAACAGCTGCCCATGACATGAGGTTCTCCAGGTTACCTCCTGCTGGGGACCTGTGATGGGGATGTGCAGGCCCAACAGACCACATTCCTGGTGGAAGGGAGGGGCCTCACAAGAATCTTGCCTTAGGTTTTATTAAATTACTAAATAAGCATTTCCTGAATACCTACTATGTACCTGGTACCCACTATGTACCTACAATTACATGCCAGAGCTGGAAGAGGCCTTAAAAATAAGGCCACTGGAGGTGGGAGCCACTTAGTCCACAGATGAGAGGGCATGTGCTGGCCAGACAGATAGAGCCCTTTGCTCTGTGGCCTCCCAGAACTTCCTGTCTGGGTGCTGTCCCAATGGTGTCACAGAGTGAGCATGGATTGAGTCAGGAGACCTCGTTACAAATTTGGTGCCCACATCAACCAGCTGGGTGACCTTGAACAGGTCACGTACCTCCTCTGGGCCTCAGTTCCCATCCCCCATAAAATGAAAAGCCTGGAGCAAATTATTTTTAAGGCCTCTTCCAGCTCCGGCACGTAATTGTAGGTACATAGTGGGTGCCAGGTACATAGTAGGTATTCGGGAAATGCTTATTTAGTAATTTAATAATAAGATTCTACAGGTGAAGGCACCCATCTTTCTCACTATGCATTTTGCCTCTGCTGTTGATTTGTGTCAAGTGCCAGGTCAGGACCTGGCACCAAACCGATGTTAAGCCAAGGTGCATTGAGCACACATATTTGCGGTGTGTTGACAGTAGCCCAGAGGCTGAAGACAAAACAGAATTGCTCCTTCCCCTCTGGACATCGGACCTTACAGTGGCTGTCAAGTATCCCTGCTCCTTGTTCCCTCAGCAGGCGAGGCCCTGCCTTTGCTCACACTGTCCCCTCCTTAGAACACGGTGAGGGTCTGGCATTTACACTGCTTCCCTAATAAGCTAGTCTGCTGCTGGTTTATCAATGCTGACAGAAGGCACAGGATTGCTGAGCCAAAGGTGAAGGACTTCCCACCTTGGCACAGCAAGCAGCCTGAGCATCCTGGTGCCCTCTCTTTCCCTTGTTCCCGAGTTTCCTGGGAGGAACTCAGAGCGGTGCAAATGGGTGTTACACATCCGGGGGATTGGCATCGTAGCTGAGGAGAACCAAGCTTGGTACTCCCTCCATTGTCCCCTTTTACCCAAACCACTTGTATAGGAAGCAGCCAGCAAGCCTGCTCTTTGTTTTAGAGAGACTGTTCCCTTGTTTCTCCAAGTTGTTGGCCGCAAGCACAACACTGAGAACTGGCTGGGGAGAGAGGCCTTGCATTCTTGGCATACTGGGCGATAATATCCAGGGATGCTCAGAATCCACAGTGGACTGCCTCACCCAACAACCCCCATCCCCCGTCTCCGCTTGTCAAAATTCTGTCCATCGCGGGGACCGGTTTGGCTCAGTGGATTTGACTCAGTGGATAGAGCGTCGGCCTGCGGACTGAAGGGTCCCAGGTTCAATTCCAGTCAAGGGCACATCCCCTGTAGGGGGCGTGCAGGAGGCAGCTGATCGATGTCTCTCTCTTTGATGTTTCTAACTCTCTATCCCTCTCCCTTCCTCTCTGTAAAAAATCAAAATATATTTTTTAAAAAAGCTCTGTCCATCTTCAAATGACACTCCATTCTTGCAGCTTTCCCCAGCCCTTCCCTCATACATACATTCTCCTTCCCTTTTGTACTTTCCGTGTCGTTCTCATGTGTCCGTCTATTTTGTGTCCACCGCCCTCTCTTCCCTACCAGCCAAGTGCCAACACCGTGCGGGCAGTTGGTCCCCCTCCTGCATTCTTCAGCCAGATGGTTTGCATCCACAGGCGGTTAGGCCCTATTTGTTGAGTTGGAGGAATGAGGATCTTTGTGCATGGCCTCGTTTTTTTTTTTTTTTTTTTTTTTCAGACAGCCTGCTGAACCACCCCTTGGAACGTCTTCAAGATTCCAGAGGCTAAAAATATCTCCCCAAAACCAGGGCATTGACTTCCTTGTAAGGAGCGACTTGGCGGATGAGGCTGAAGATCTCGGCCCACTAGGTGGCGCCCAACCCTCAACTTTTCAGATGCCTTTTTTTTTTTTTTTTTAGAAAAGAAGAAAAATGATTTTTCTCTTTACATGTTTATTCAGTCAGCTTCTCCACTCACAGAGACAGTTTGTCCTCAGTCCAGCACCCAGATTCGGCCCCGGTTGCCTGTTCTATCTAGCCCTTCTCAAGATTGGAGCCCCGAGGGCACTGAGGATGTCCCTCCAGGGGGGTTGCTAAGGGATGCTGAGGGGGAAGCCTTGAAATTGGGGTCAGATGACCGAGGTTTGAGTCCCCACACTTACTGGTGGTGTTTCTTTGGGCAAATCATGTAACATTTCAGGGTTCCTGTAAAAGCAGCTGAGAATAAAATAGAGGAACGTATATATAAAAGAGTCCAGGCTCCTGTCTAAAGAGTCACCCATCAGCTCTGTGAATACAGTCCGCTTCCTTAACCCTCCAAGCCCTGGTTTCCCCATCAGCCAATCTAACAGTAATTTTATAGGGCTGTTGTGAGAACTAGGCAGAACAATTAATATAAAGGGCTCATCGTAGTGCCTAGTGTACAGTAGGCATTCAATTTATAGTGATCACATATATATTATTTATCTTTAGCCCCTTAAAAAATGCCCAGCACTTCATAGGTACTTAATACCCACTTGCTGAAAGGGTTTCACAGATGAGGAAACTGAGGCACAAAGAGGCCCCAGGACTAGGGAGGGATGAAGCAGTTTGCCTCCAGGGCCTCTACACCATGATGCCTCCCACAGATGTGTGTTACACATCACCAGCTATTTGTTTATAATGTGCATTCAGCCTGGCCTGTGAGGCTCATTTAGTTAGAGTGTCACCCTGGATACACCAAGGTTGTGGATTTGATCCCCGGTCAGGGCACATTCAAGAAACAACCAATGACTGCATAAATAAGTGGAACAACAAACCTGTGTCTCTCTTTCTCTCTCTCTCAAATCAATAAATAAAATTTAAAAATAAATAATTAAAATATGCATTCAGAGCTTGCTGTTGGCAGGGAGAGACATTAGTTCCTAAGAAGCCACACATACTTTTTTCTTCCCTAAGGGGAGCCAGGCTGCTGAAAGAGGGGCCCGCTCAGCCAGGCCAGATGTCATGGATGCATTCCAGGAGATGAGAGACCAGTTCTGCAGAACAGCATCAGCTGGGATTCTGTTGCATGCGCAGTCCCCAGGGCAAGAGGGCCTCTCAGGTCCATTGCTGTTTCCGCAGCCACTCAGCCATCCACTTCACTGACATCTACTGAGTCTCTGATAGGGCAGGCAGAGGCGAAGATGGGAAGGCATGGTAGCCAGTGCTTGCGATGCAGCCCACTCAGAACTATGGCAGAGGGAGGCTCAAAGTGGGGGCTCAGAAGAACCGGCAATCAACAGTTTGGGAGGCTGGACCAAGGGGAAGGGCATTTTACACTGGGCACTGAACGATAGGTAGGAGTGTGCCAGGCAAGTGGGGTCTGGGAATGAAGGGCATTCTGAGCTTATTTGGGAAACTAGAGACATTGGATAGGTTTGACATGCTGGGTGGGGTTATGGATAAAGAAAGGAAGTGAAAAATCAGGCAATTGGAAGTCGGTTGGGGAGAAATTATGAAATGTGTCCATAGAAGAGATAAAGCCCTATCCTGGTGGTCTGTAGGGGAGGGAGGCAGTGCAATAAACAAGCAGGTCGGTGTTTTAGGCCTGGTGTGCAAAGGTTGGATAAAGGAGGCGAGGGACCAGCTGCAATGAGCAGTTTTGTGGTTGTAACTCCTCTAGGTTTTGTGTTCCCCTCAGTAAATGGGGAAACCCATTGATGCCCCGGTTTCCTCGTCTGTGAAATCCTTTAGGCAAATGGATATCAAGTACCTGTTAAGTGCTGAGCATGTTTTGAGGCTCAAGTGAGAATATATGTAAAGCATACTAATAACAATAAAGTATCAGTCTTTCTCATTCCAGGCCATGGTGCCTAGTAGTTCAGCAAAAACACACTTAGGGACCAGCCGGCGTGGTTCAGTGGTTGAGCATTGACTTCTAAACCAGGAGGTCACGGATCCATTCCTGGTCAGGGCACATGCCCAGGTTGTGGGCTTGATTTCCAGTAGGGGGTGTGCAGGAGACAGCCAATCAACGATTCTCTCTAATCATGGATATCTCTATGTCTCTCTCCCTCTCCCTTCCTCTCTAAAATCAATAAACATGTTGTGGGTTTTTTTTTTTTTTAAGTTAAAAAAAAAAAGCAACACGAAAGCTTAGGCTGGTCCTCTTTGGCTCACTGGGAAGTCAGAGAAAAGGGGCCTCGGGAAGAAGTTCAGGGGGTCAGCCTGAGTGTGCTGCTGCTGCCCACTAGTCCCCTGGTTGCAGGTCTCAGAGTTTAGGAGCTGGTGCCTGTGGGAGAAAGAGAGGAGGGAAGGAATGGCAAGGGGCATACTGGGAGGGAGGGTTCCGGCTGGGTCCTTTGTGTTGAGAATATTGCTCTCTCTTGCAGATGGAAATCTCATAGGAGATCTCAGGGAAGGGTCTCAATAGAACCTTCAGGTGTGCTCTTTCAGGGTCACGGTCTCCGCTGATTGGTTGGGGCCAGGGTAGGGGGTCATTAATCAACACAGTCAAGCCATGGCTTCCCTTGTCTGGTTTGGCTGCTTTCCTGGGCCTGGAGCTGAAAGACAACAGAGGCCGAGATGTTATCTTTAGGGAGAGAGAGGTCAGGGGTCCAAACTGCGTGAGCCCCGCTACGCTAGGGCAGGAAAGGTCACACTGGGGAGAAGCTTCTTGTTTTCCCCAGTTCTGCCCCGTGCTGGGAACCCTGTGCTTTCTGCCCTGCTGGTGACCTTCTGAACCTGGCCCACCCTCCTTGCTCTGCTCCTGTTTGTCTGGACTTGGCTTTGTGGCCTGTGGGAGGATCAGTGTGGCCTCCGGTGGGGGGTGAGGGTCCCTTTCTCTGTCTGAGCTGGAGAACTCGGAGCTTCGGACAGGATAGGTGGGAGGTAGGCGCTGGCAGGACGCTGCCCATGACCAGGCGAGCCCAGCTGGCAGGTCAAGATCAGCGCTGCTCTCCCCCAGCGCCGGGGACGGGCCTGGAGGCCTCGGGGGCGCTCACACCGGAGAAAGGAGAAAGAAAACAGCGTTCCCCTCGCAGGCTGGACGGACGGGCGGGCGCCGGCAGGCAGGGCGGCCCGGATGTGGCAGACGTGGCCCCAGCTGGACGCAGCCTAGGACGCGCGGTTGCCTGCGGGGTGCGGATGCCTTCGGTCCAGCCCCCTCCTCCCCGAGGGCCCAGGATTCCGAGCCTGCGGGGAGGGAAAGGGTGGCTCCAGGGTGGTGGTGAGCGAGGCCCAAAGAGAGGGCAGGAAGCCGGGAGGAGCGGACTGGGGGTGGAGACCGGGGAGGGGAAGGGAGAGGGGGGCCGAAGGGGAGGAGAGAGGGAGAGGGAACGACGAGAGGAGGAGAGAGGGGAGGAAGGGTGGGAGCGGAGAGGGAGCGAGGAGCGAGGAGCGAGCGAGCGAGGAGGCGCAGCGGGGGGACCTCGGCCGAGCCTCCCGCGCGCGCGCGCGACCCGGGCGCCGCCATTCCGCTGCTCGGGGCGCCGCCGCCGCCGCCGCCGCCGCCGCGCCCGGGGGCCATGCTCCCGCCGCCGCCGCGCCAGCCGCCGCCCCCGGCGCGCCCGGCGGCCCGCAGCTCGGTGCGGCTGCAGCGGGCCTTCCTGCGCGGGCCGCTGGGCGTGCTGCGCGTGCTGCAGCTGCTGGCCGGCGCCTCCTTCTGGGTCACCATCGCCACCAGCCGCTACCAGGGGCCCGTGCACTTCGCGCTCTTCGTGTCCGTGCTCTTCTGGCTGCTCACGCTGGGCCTCTACTTCCTCACGCTGCTGGGCAAGCACGAGCTGGTGCCCGTGCTGGGCGCGCGCTGGCTCGCGGCCAACGTGGCGCACGACCTGCTGGCGGCCGCGCTCTACGGCGCCGCCACGGCCATCATGATCGACCAGACGCAGAGGCACAGCTACTGCAACCTCAAGAACTACCAGATGCCCTGCGCCTACCACGCCTTCCTGGCCGCCGCCGTCTGCGGGGGCCTCTGCCTGGGCCTCTACCTGCTCTCGGCGCTCTACGGCTGCTGCCGCCGCTACCAGGGCGAGCGGGAGGTGGCCTGAGGCGCCCCGCGGTCGGGCGGGGGCCCCCGGAGCGCAGCGGCGGCCCCAGCGCTGCCCTGCCCGCCGCCCGCGCCCGTGCGCCCTGGCGCCCTCCCTCGCGCTGCGCTCCCACCGCCGCCGCCCGCGCCCGGGCGCCCGGACACACCACGCAGTTCCCGCCCCACGACGACGACGACGGCAGCGCCCAGGGCCGCCGCCCCGAGCCCGGACCTCCGCTGGGAGGCGCTGTCCCCGGGCCCCCGAGCGGGGCCACCTCCGCCGGCCGGACGCGCGCGCTCCTTCCCCTGCCCAGGCGGGACCGCGCGGCTCCTCTCCCCCGGCCCCGCCGGCAGCGAGACGGGCTGGATCCGGAGGAGGCTCCCTGCCAGATGGTTGCCAGGCTTCTGGCGGCGCCCCTGCCCCGCTTCCTGCCGCCCCGCGCTGGGAAGAGCACCCCCTCTCCCCCCGGGCCCGCCTCCAGCCTGGAGGGCTGAGAAAGGCAGGCCGGTCCCGGGGTGAGCGGCCAGTTTGGCTTCAGTTGGGGAGTTTCAGGACCTCCTGCGCCCTCCTGCGCCCTCCTGCGCGGCCCATCATCCCTCGGTGCCTGGATGCCTTGGGGCGGGGCCGATGCCCAAAGTTGAGGGTTGACGGTCAGGGCCTGTGGGCTGTAGGCAGTCTTGCCTCTGTCGGTCTGTCTGCTCGCCTTTGTGCTCTCGGTTCCTGGAGGCCAGACCCCGACGCACACTCGCTTTCTTTCCCAGCCTTAGCCTCACAGGCCTCTGCGCCACCCCCGATGCCTTTGTGCATTAGGGATCCCACACCACCTCCAGGGGAAGATTAGGGTGAGCTCCATTCAGCTTTGCAGACGGGGCCCCAGCGCTTGCTTGTAAGAAAAGCCAGAATAAACATTAGAACCTTGTCTCCCAGCTCCCCCTGCAGCGCTGTTTGCAGGAAAACAGCGGTGATCCCTGGGATCCTGGCTCAGGGGGTTACCCTCTGAAAGAGGGGTTTCCAGGCTGAATGGGTTTGTCCAAGGTGCTGTCCCCCCTTCTTGGAGCATCATTAGTCTATGAAAGGCTCTGAGAACTCCTGCTGTAAAGCCAGACAGTAAGAAGTGTTTATTGTCCCTGCGCCTGGCTTAGATTTTGCCACCTAAGTTAGTTCCCCTGCTGGTCTTGGCTTTCATTTCTTTCTAGGGGCCCCAGCCCATTGGTCTTTTTGAAGATTTGGGGGGCTCCCTCTTTCCCAGGGACTTTCTCTAGCAGAGGGAGGGCCCAGCCCCTGAGGGGAAATTGCTGCTCCTGGACAGGCCAGGGAGAGGCCTGGGAACCGGTGGGTTTGAACACTCCTTTACATTGTTTGGGAGACGAAGCCAAAGTCATCCAGCTGGTTTCCCAGTCAGAAGGAACGGCACCTGCAGGAGATCCCGGCTTTGGCTGTGACGACGGTCACCCTCACCCACCCGAGGAGAAGGCTCTCGAGCTGGGGTGTCCAGCCAGCCCCACCTCAGGAAGGTAGGACATTTCTTTGTTTTCCAGAGGGGTCAAAGGCCTTTGGGTAAAAATACAGAACTCCTCTTTCTCTAAAAGTTAAGAGGTCTTTTTATTCGGAGAGCAAGTTGGAAGGGTGATGTTAATAACCACATGTCCAGAGAATTGTGATAATTCACACTTTTTGCTAAAACCTTCCAAGGTCTGGTCTTTGGGGGAAAGAAATTGCCACTCTCTGGGTTAGAATAGGGGAGGCCAGAATGTGTCTTTGTGAGCATGTTGGTACGGCTGAGGTGGAGAGGTATTTGATTTCTCCGTTGTAGTTGTGAAGATCGGGGTGGTAGGGCACTTCTATAAGCTTTACTTGGTCACCGTAGCACTTACCCAGCCCTCTGTGTTCCTGACACTGCGCAAAGCAGGGGATGTATTCATTTCATCCTCCCAACAACCCTATTGAAGGATCCCTTTATTATTTCCTCACTAGAGGCCCAGTGCGAGAAATTCGTGCATGGGTGGGGTCCCTAGCAGCTGCCGGCTGGCCTTCCTTCGTTCCACACTGCCCCCTGGTGGTCAGCACACCTCATAGTGAGTGGTTGAACTCCCAATCTGTCAGACTCCCCAGGGGACACTTTGCATATTAGGCTTTTATAGAGAGAAATTCCATATAAGGAATATGAGTCACAGAGAGGTTGAGCAACTTGCCCAGAACCTCCTAGATAGAGTTAGGTTTTGAATCTGGCAGTTTGGCCTCTTCACAGCCAGGCTTATATATAGTAAGAGGTCAATTCATGTTACTGTTCACACGGTTATTTTAAACATCACTTAAATTGTGATAAAATATACATAACGAAATTAACCATTTTTGAATGGACAGTTCTGTGACACTAAGTACATCCACATTATTGTCAACCTTCACAACCATCCATATCCGGGACTTCATCTTGTAAAACTAAACTCTGTTCCTATGCAAAGTGGTTATCTTTGTTTTCTCTCCGCTGGGAAATACCGGACCACTGAGCCTCTCAGGGTCTCCGTTAGGCTGTTATGCTGCTGCCAGACGCCTGGCAGGGTTACTGGTCCCTCAGCTGCCACCGCTGGTGCCAGCCAGAGCCTGGGTGCCTCAGAGACCCAGTGACTTCGGTTCTTCTGTTGCAGGTTTCTGCGTTGCAGGGAAAATGGAGATTCCCAGGGATCCTGGCCTGTGTCAGCACAGGGCTTCCCAGCGGGGGAAGGAAGGACCTCTGCCCAGCAGCTTTCTGTCAACGGCATCCAGTGGAAAAACCAAGACGGGTGGAGATTCATTTTGCCTCAACCTAAGAGAAATCCTGAGTGCTGTGACTTGGACACAATATTCCACACACCGGAAGCTGAACCACGTGCCTCTGTACCCTCAACAACAGCTTTTGGCTCCAGCTTTTGTACCTTTTTTCTTAGACCACCATCTACGCCGCATCCTCAGCTCCGATCCAGACCCCTGAGGATGCTTTCTTAGTACCCCCCACCCATGGTGCTCTGTCTGTGGTCCAGTGACCTTACTCGGGAGCAGATGTCTCCTTGGCCTTCACGGTACCTTGCCCACCCACATGTGCCTGAAACATTCCAGTGCTCACTGGCTCTTCCAGATGTGCCTTGTGCTTGGCCTCCCGCTGCTTCTCCAGATGCAAGGAGGGTGTGTGATGTGGCCCCACATCCTCTCCTCCGCCTTGCGGCCCTGTGCCATAGGAACGGCCACCCGATCTGGCCCAGAATGTTTGGATACTGGAGGCAGTCTCTGGATCCTCTCTCTCTGGACTCCAGGACTCCATCTAGTCCAAGACCACGGTGGGCTAGTCTAGGACCACTTGCAGACCCAGGAGAGGGTTTTTCCAGCCTTCGACAATGGTCAACACAAAGGATGGAAATGGGAGGGATGAAGGCTGGTAGGGAGAGGGGACCAATGTGCCTCATTTAAGAGTCCAGTGGCGATTACTAATATGCTTTTCTGAATAAAGTTTGGTTTGTCTGATCTTGTGTGTGTGTGTCTTCTTTCCTGGACCCGAGCAGTAACCCTCTGTGCCAGGCCCCCTGCCTTCCTCCACGCCCTCATGACACCACACCACGCTGTTTTCTGCCTTCCTGGCTTCCCTCTCCTGGACAGGAGAGGAAAATGAGTTCACAAATTTTCAGTGCATGTGGGGCAAGGGACAGGAACCAGAGGGGGGAGAAACTGCCTGTGTCTGTCCCTGACTGAAGCTAGAGGGAATTCTAGGGACCTTTCCCATCACTCATAGGCCCTCTGATGGGGAAGCTCCATTGCCTGGTGGGTAGACACAGAATGGCCATGGTCATGGATGGAGCCAGAAGGATCCTCTTGTTTAACCCCCTCATTTGACAGGAGGGGAGATGAGCCCCAGGGCGGGGCAGCACCTTGCCTGAAGTCACAGAGTGGAGTAGGGAGTGGGTGGGATCTCTTGGAGCCCAGGCTCTGGTTCTTTTTATATATTTTTTAAATATATTGATTTTTTTACAGAGAGGAAGGGAGAGGGATAGAGTTAGAAACATCAATGAGAGAGGAAGGAACATCGATCAGCTGCTTCCTGCACACCCTCTACTGGAGATGTGCCCACAACCAAGGTACATGCCCTTGACCGGAATCGAACCTGGGACCTTTCAGTCCGCAGGCCGACACTCTATCCACTGAGTCAAACCGGTTTTGGCAGGCTCTGGTTCTTTGGTGCAGAGCACGGTGCCTGCCTCTGGTGTTGGCTTCTGTACACACCCAACCTCTCTTCCTGTGCTTCTAGCCACAGCGTGCCGACCAAGATGCCCTGGAAAGGCGGGGGAGGGCAGTTAACAGGCTTCCTTGCTGGCTCTCCCCTCCTGTGGCCTGGGCCTGAGTCTGCAGCTGGGACACAGGGTTCTACTGACAGAGTTCAAAACACACTGAATAGCTCCAGGCAGGGATTTGATGTTGTGTGTGCTCCACACCCACTCTTTCAAAGCACCCTCCCAACATAACACACACACACAGACACACACACCCTCCTCTTTGTGGTTTGGGCTTCCAAGGACCCTTCCTTACTCCTTTTTTCCCCTCTGTGTGTCTATGAATTTCACTCCAATGAAAAGTGGCCTTTCTCTCTGCAAAGGCTGTTCAGTTCTCTATTTTATCTCGGTGGCATATTTTGCAATTGAAAATGTGCTTCCACTTGCAATACCTTACATGATCTTGCCAGCAGTCTTAGAAATTGGCACTGATGCTCCCCTTCAGCAGGGAAAGTGGAGCCCCAGAGGGGAGAAGGGCCTTCCCCTGGTCACACAAGCAGTGGCAGGACTGGGGCTGGAAGGCAGATGTTCTCATCTTCAGCTGCCGGTTGCTAAGCCCTGTGGTCCTCTGGCAGGCTCTGACATTTACGTGGAGTTTGTTTTTCCCACCCGGAGAGCAGGTGTTCAGGAATGGTGAATCTGACATTTCCTGTTTAATGCTGGGGCACACTGAAGGAAGATACACACTGAGACCATCTGAGTCTGAGGAATACAAGGGATTTGCTCAGGTATGTCTATTATTTTTCCTGCTTTTCTAGGGAGGGGAGTGGGATCATCGATGGTGAGGAAGGAGGGTTAAAACAATATTTCCAGGGATATAAAGAAAAAGCAGGGATATAAGAGAGAAAGGCCTGGTTAACTATGTTTTTATCATTTTGTTTGTTATGGAAGTTTGTTTGTTATGTGTAAAATAAATGCCAGCATATATCCAGTATAATATAATAGCAATACATACCCATTAAAAAGTTAAACTGTTCAGATGTATACAAAGTAAAAAAGAGAGGACACTTGTTTATCCTAATCTCATGCTCTGGAAGTAAACCACAGTTAACTATTAACTCCTCTTCCTTAATTTTTATAACTGGTCAAATGCACATAACGTTTCCCTAGGTACATTCGGATTCTTCTACAATTTCCTCGTAGGAGAATAACATCGTCCTAACCCTTTGGATGTGTTCGATAAATACAATAATATACGTTACCCTTTCTAAACGTCCCTATGAATAGTCAGGGCCTGTAGGAATTTTGTGGCCTTTTGGATCCTTTCTAACTTCCTCACTTTGGTTAACTTTACTTCCTTGGCTGCTTCCGATAGGAATCACAGTTAAACCCTTGGAATGAGAGTCCTTTTATACCCATGAGGCAATAGAGGCTCCGAAGGTGAAGTGGCTTGCCCAGGTCGGTGCCAAGAGCAGCGGGGAAGGGTGGGAGCCTGGGCAGCAGGAGCGTGTGAACCACGCTCATCAGCCAACCTCATCAGCCTGTGGAAATGGCAGTCTGGCTCCTAGTCTGAAAGCACCTTTGTTCGTCCTGTTCCAGGATCCTTCTTCCTTTGAACTGCATGACTGTTGGGGGTCTTGCAGGCACCAAGGCTGAGAAGTTCCTTCCCCAGCACCGACAGTGGGGGAAGAAGGCACGTCCCTCTGGCTTCATACCTGCCTCTCCCTAGGGAGGGATGCGGATTCTCCTTACTGCTGTCTTCCCAAAGGGGGGCACTCTGGCACCCAGACCGTAAAGCACTTCTGAGTCAAGGCTGGGAAGAGAGGAGAAAGGGAACTAACTCCATGACGCGCCTGCAGTGAGCCAGGAACTTGATGAATACCGTATGTAACACTCTGATCACACACACGAGCCCCTGAAGTATGCAGTGCCCCCCTTGAACAGACGTGGAGACACTCGATCTGCGCAGGGCACTCTGTGACGGAGACAAGATGCAAACTCAGAGCTGATACCACAGCATGCCGTGTCTGAAGATTTCCCAGCAGATGAACGGTTTCTCCCAACCATCCAAAGTCTCCACCCAGACCGACGCTGGGCTTGGTGAACGTTACATCTCGAGCGAAGGCAGGAAGGGAAGACTGGAGGGAAAGTTATCAGAAATCTGAATTACATCAGCTTCGTTCTTCCCAGTTTGCAATGAAATCGGATAGCTACCTTTATGTTTAATCAGCTCGCTGTGCTGAGGTCATTCTCCTGGTCCCTGGAGACAGTCCCCCTTCTGTCTGCCAGATGTTAGAAGGACTTGGAAGATTACCCCTCTTCCCAACACTCCTCCCCCTCAAGGCCCAGTGCCAGAGGTATGGTCCCCGACCTTCTGGATACCTAACCGCTCAGCCTGTCCTGTACTCTGTTGTCTCTTTCTGTGTCCCCGAGGCAGTTCGCCTGACTGGCCCTAATTGTTGGGTGAGCTCACCCTGTGAGGTCAGAGGTGAGCCTAAATCTCTCACTAGTTGTCTGGTGTTAGGCAGTTTACCGACGTTCTTTGTGTCTCAGCTTCATCACCCACAACATGGGGGTAATGCTAGTACCTACCTCACGTAGCCTGGGGCTGCTGAAAGGGCTGGATGAGGCCATGCACATATAGAGCAGAGTGTCTGGCGACGTGTCCGTGCAGTTTAGCTCTCAGCAGCACCAGGCTGTTGGGAGGATTCATAAAATAGCGTTTGTAAGACATGGAGCCTGAGCTATAGCAAGTGCGCATACTTGTTCACTCCTTTCTCTCCTGGCTCTCTCCCCACCTGGGGAATGACAATCCCTCTACTGTTCTTTCTTGTGTCTGGATTTGAGCTTTCTTGAAAAGATGGCACAGAAGTGTTGACAATTATTGTTACCTACCTGAAGGTCGAGCCTTCTTCTCTACAGAATCCAAGGTCGTTCTTTACCCTCTTTTTATTCCCTTTGCAGTCCCCGGACTGTACCTGCCCTCAGCCTGGGAGAACTCACAGTTCACCTTGTTTCCAGGGTTCCTGTCCACCTGGAGAAATGAACCGACCACAAGTTCTCGGATGTCAGTGGCGGGCGTTCACAGACTCTCCTCATTACGTGTTTGCAGGATCTTCCGTGATGGCATTCAAACTAAGGTCTGTCCAGGCACAGGGGCATTTGCAGGAGCAGGAGTGTGCGTGGCTTCCCTAACCGCTGCATACCTGGGCGTTTCACAAGTCTTCCCTCACTTCCCTGGTAAACTGTGTTACAGTCACCGTTTCCTCCGGCTGTCCCTAGGAACGGGTGAACTTGCTGGGTTTGTTTATTTCCTTTTCCTTTTTAAAAAAATATATTTTATTGATTTTTTTACAGAGAGGAAAGGAGAGGGATAGAGAGCCAGAAACATCGATGAGAGAGAGATATTAATCAGCTGCCTTTTGCACGCCCCCCACTGGGGATGTGCCCGCAATCAAGATATATGCCCTTGACCGGAATTGAACCTGGGACCCTTCAGTCCCCAGGCCAATGCTCTATCCACTGAGCCAAACCGGTTTTTTAATTTAAATACTTTATTGTATTTATGTATTTAAAGTATTACAAATGTCTCCTTTTCCCACCACTGACCTCTCCCCGGTTGCTCCCATCCTCCAGCACACACCCTCACTCCCCGCTCCCTGTCTGTGTCCATTGATTATACTCATAGGCATGCATATAAGTCCTCTGGTTAATCTCTTACCCCCCACCCCCCCCCTTCCCTCTTAGGTTGAATGGTCTGTTCAATACGTCTGGCTCTATTTTTGCTCATCTGTTTATGTTGCTCATGATATTTCATAAATGGGTGAGATCATGTGGTATTTATCTTTCACTGACTGGCTTATTCACTTAGCATAATGCTCTCCAGGTCCATCCATGCTGTTGCAAATGTTAAGAGTTCCTTCATTTTTACAGCAGCATAGTATTCTATTGTGTAGATGTACCACAGTTTTCTAATCCACTCATCTGCTGATGGGCACTTAGGCTGTTTCAGAATCTTAGCTGTTTGGATTTGAGCTGTTTGGTTGTTTACATGGCTGCCAAGAGCTGTTGAATAAGAATGTAAATTGTGCTGCTATGAACATAGGATGCATATATCCTTTCTGATTGGTGTTTCTGATTTCATGGGATATATGAAAGAAGTGGGATTACTGGGTCAAATGGGAGTCCCATTTTTAGTTTTTTGAGGAAACTCCATACTGTTCTCCACAGTGGCTGCACCAGTCTGCATTCCCACCAGCAGTGCACAAGAGTTCCTTTTTCTCTGCATCCTCTCCAACACTTGCCATTTGTTGATGATGTTTTTTCTTTTACCTTCAATTGATGAACTAGCTCAGTGGTCTTAACACAGGAACTAGAAGACCAAGGTGATGGGATCTTTTTGTAGCGACTGAGATACTGATCGTATTAAGGACTGAATTATAGTTGATAATGGCATTAATAGTAATAAAGATTACACAGTATTCCTACTTCTTGTATTCAGAGTTTGCAAAATATTTTTACGTTCAGTATTTTATGACATCCTCATATGAACAGATAAACAATGTACATAATAACTGCATTTAACAGATGAGTTTCAGAAAGATGAAGTGATTGCCTTGATTGTCCTTAAAAACACACACAATTATGCCCTCTCTGGTTTGGCTCAGTGGATAGAGTGTCGGACTGAAGGGTCTCTGGTTCAATTCTAGTCATGGGCACGTCCTTTAGTTGCAGGCTCCTTCTAGGCCTGGGACCTGATTGGGGCTCCTGCAGGAAGCAGCCAATTGATGTATTTCTCTGACATTGACCTTTCTCTCTCTCAAAATCAATGAAAAAAACATCCCCAGATGAGGATGTTTTAAAAACAACAACAGTTATTAGGGTACACTTGATGTATTTGAAACTGCACATAGTTTAAATGTACACGTTGGTGAGTTTTGACATATGTATACAAAGGTGAAACCATTACCACAGTTAGAACAGTGAACGTCTATAATGCCTCCAAGCTTCCCTATGTTCCTATGTAATTTCTCTCTTTTCCCCTCATCTTCCTACTCCAGGCAACCACTGATCTGCTTCCTAGATTAGTTTATATAAGTAGAATGTACAATATGTACTTTTTTTTTAATGGGGAAGGAGTGGTGTCTGGCTTCCTTTTACTCAATTATTGTGAGATCCATTCATTATATTGTGGTAACAATCATTCATTTATTTTTGTGTGGTTATACTATAATTTGTTTATCCATTTATCACTGATGGACATTTTTATAGTTTCAGGTTTTAGTTATTTTGCAAATAAAGGTGCTATACACATTGATGTACAAGTTGCTGTGTGAACATACGCTTTCCTATCTCTTGGGTAAATACCTAGCAGTGGAATAGCTCAGTCGAGTGGTTAGGTGTCTTCTTTTTAACTTGACTAAGTTCCAGATGAAATTTGTTTTTGTGTGTGTGCTCTTGTCCAGTGTTTGTTTCAAGGATGGTAATTGTAGACTCATAGAATTAATTGGGACATTTTCTATTCTTTGGAATAGATTAACTATATAATTTATTGATGGTTTAATAAAATTGGTTCACAAAATAATCTGAATCCGATACTTTTTAAAAAATATATATTTGATTGATTTTTTTACAGAGTGGAAGGAAGAGAGATAGAGAGTTAGAAACATCTATGAGAGAGAAACCTTGATCAGCTGCCTCTTGCACACACCCCCCACTGGAGATGTGCCCACACCAAATACATGCCCTTGACTGGAATCGCACACGGGACCTTTCAGTCTGTAGGCTGACGCTCTGTCCACTGAGCCAAACCGGTTTCGGCTGGGTCTGATATTTTTTAAGAAGTTTTTGTTAATCCTTTCTGCGTCTTTAATGGTAATTGAGCTTTTTTTTTTTTTTTTTGATGGGTTACCTACTGTCCTTCCATTGGTGGCATAGTTATACAAGTTTTCTGGTCCATTAAGTCTCCCACCCAGTTCTCCATTTTAGAAGTAGAACCTTTTTTTGGAAAGAATTCCAGAATTCATTTGTGTGTTGCTATGAAAGGCATATAATAAATAGTTCCTCAGTGGAATGAATGAATATTGATGTTTAGCTGCTATAACAGATATACCCCAACATTTCAGTAGCTTAAGTATCAGAAAAATCTACTTGTTGTTCATGTACAAACCTATTTCTTCCTTGTGTAATTGTGCATTGTGGCTATTCCAGTTAGTGGAAGGCTTTCCACCATGTGGTGTCTTGGGGACTTGGGCTTCTTTTACTTTGCGGTCCAAACATCCTCTCTGCGGTGAGCTGTCATTTGGAAGAAGAGAGGGAGGAGGGGGTTTCTAACTTTTAATGCCTTGTTCTGAAAGTGACATCACTTTCATTCATTTCTTTTGGGGAGTCACGTGACCTGATCTACATGCAAGGGGGCTGGGAAATGGAGTCCCTGCCTGAGCATCTGCTATCCAACTACAACTTTCTACTATGGAAGGGGAAACAGGACTGTTGGTGGACAGTTAACTCTCTTTTATGGGAAACCACAGGTTTCAATGCTTGCTCTGCAAGGCTTCTTGTGTGCTCATGTTTGATGAATGGCTGTTTTCATGGCTGCCAAGAGCTGTTGAATAAGAATGTAACTGCAGGCATTCATTTCCTTGCTGTGTTTGTCGGACACTCAGTGTTTCACAGCTGGAAAACTCATTGCTCATGAGGACTTCTTTCCCAGGTACAAGAACATAGAGATGTGTTTACTGAACACTTTCGGAGCAAAGGCAGTGAGTTATTAACCCCCAAATATATTCAAACACTAAGTTTAAGCACTAGAGAAAATCCAAATATTCAAGAGAATCTAAAAACACATACCAAATATTTCTTTCATTAATCATTACCTTTTAAAATTGACCCTAATTCATCTAACATAAAAATTTATCCACTATAACATAAAAACTCTCAGTTTTGCCCTAACCGGTTTGGCTCAGTGGGTAGAGCATCAGCCTGTGGACTGAAAGGTCCCAGATTTGATTCCGGTCAAGGGCATGTACCTTGGTTGCAGGCACATTCCCAGTACGGAGGTATGCAGGAGGCAGCTGATTGATGTTTCTCTCTCATCGATGTTTCCAACTCTCTATTCCTCTCCCTTCCTCTCTGTAAAAAATTAATAAAACATATTTAAAAAACTCTCAGTTTCAAGTGTGCAGTTCAATGATTTCAGTATATTCACAAAGTTGTACAACTATCACAACTATGCAATCCCAGAGCATTTCCATCAACCTGTACCCCAATCACTCCCAATTCTTTCCTTCCCCCAGCCCCTGCAACCACTAATCTACTTTCTAAATCTATGGATTTATCTCTTCTGGACTTTCATAGAAACGAAGTCACACAATATGTGTCTGGTTTCTTTCACATATAATAATGTTTTCAAAGTTCATCCTTGTTATAGTATGTATCAATACTTCTTTCTTTTTATGGTGAATGATATTCTACTGAGTAGATATTATCATACTTTGTTCATTATCATTCTTTTATTAAAAAACTAACTGTGTGAACATAGACACTGGGGGGGTTGGGGTCTACCTGGGAGGGAGGGGGGGCAATGGGGAGATATGTATAAAAAATTAATTTAAAAAAAAGTTAAAAAAAAAACACCTAACTGTGGTGCCCTAGCTGGTTTCGTTCAATGGATAGAGCATCAGCCTGTGGACTGAAGGGTCCTGGGTTCGATTCCAGTCAAGGGCACATGCCCGGGTTGTAGGGTCGATCCCCAGTGGGGGTGGGAGGGCATGCAGGAGGCAGCTGATCAATGATTCTATCTTATCATTGATGTTTCTATCTCTCCCTCCCTTTCCCTTACTCTCTGAAATCAACAACAACAAAAAATTAACTGTGGCAAAATCTACCATTTTGGGACCATTTTAAAACACACAGGTCAGAGGTATTCGGTATGTTTATATTATTGTGCAACCATCACCATCATCCACTTCCAGAAGTCTTCTCATTTTGCAAAACTGAAACTCTGTACCCATTAAACACTGGCTCCCCATTCCCCCCTCCCTCTAGCCTCTGGTAACCACTATTTAGCTTTCTGTCTCTATGAATTTGACTAGTCTAGGCACCTCATACAAGTGAAGTCATATAATATTTGTGGCTGGCTTATTTCACTTACCATTAATGTCCTCAAGTTGCATTCATGTTGTAGCCCATATCAGAATTTCCTTACTTTTTAAGGCTGAATAAGAGTCCATTGTATGAATGTACATACCACATTTTGTTTATCCATTCATCCCTTAATAGAAACTTGGGTTGCTTCCTCCTTTTGGCTATTGCAAATAATGCTGCCATGAACATGGGTGTACAAATGTATTTTGAGACCCTGCTTTCAATAAAAAAAAAAAGATATAATCTTTAAAAAAAAGATATATTTTATTGTTCTTTACAGAGGAAGGGAGAGGGATAAAGAGAGATAGATCATTGATTGGCTGCCTTCTGCACGCCCCCTACTGAGGATCGAACCTGCAACCAAGGTACATGCCCTTAACCAGAATCTAACCTGGGACCCTTCAGTCCACAGGCCAACACTCTGTCCACTGAGCCAAACCTGCTAGGACCTGCTTTCACTTCTTTTGAGTATATAACCTAGAAATGACATTGTAAGATTATAGGGTAATACTTATTTTTAATTAGTATGTTTAATTTTTTGAGGAACTGCCATATTGTCTCTATAGAGACCGCATCATTTACATTCCCACCAAAGTGCACAAGGGTTTCAGTTTCTCACCAACTTGTTGCTTTGTGTTTCATTCATTTCTTTTAAAGCAAGCATTCATGGAGTAGCCACTATTCCAAGACTCTACACTGGGCAGAAACTGGGGCTGCCAAGATGTCAAGTTTCAGGAACCTAGATCACCATCAGGGACACAATCACATTCAAGAAATAGATTAAAATGCAAGGCGAGCTCAGCCGGGGTGGCTTAGTGGTTGAGTATTGACCTATGAACCAGGAGGTCACAGTTCAATTCCCGGTCAGGGCACATGCCTGGGTTGCAGGTTCTATCTTCAGTGTGGGGTGTGCAGAAGGCAGCCAATCAATGGTCCTCTCTCATCATTGATGTTTCTATCTTCTCACTCCGTCTTCATCAATAAAAAAATATTTTAGAAAAGTGCAAGGTGGTGGGTGTTTAACAGAGGTGGAACCTAGTTCTATGTAAACACAGAGGATGAAATGAGGACTTGTTTGGGGTAGGCTTCACAAAGGCCCTGACAGTCAGATGGATACTAAACTGGATACTAAAGGTGAAGGGGAGGAAGTCAGGTGGAGGGTGTTGTAAGTTGATAGCACTTAGTAGCCAGCATCCAAGATGGCCTGCATCATAGCCCCAATTATTCTCACCTGGTGGTCATGCTCTTGCATAATCCACCCATGATGCATTGGGACACTGAATGGTCCCCACTCATGAAACCAATTGGATATTGTGGAAATGACAGCGTGACTTCTGAAGGTATTTCATAGAGGACCTTGTGGCTGCCTGCCTTGCACCCTCTTGGATCTCTCACTAGGGGGAAAGCAACTACCATGAGGACACGGAAGATGTCTTCTGGAGAGTCTTAGCTGGAGAGGAACGGAAACCTCTCGCCAGCTGGTCAGCACGAGCATACCAGCATTGACTTGCCTGCCATGTGAGGGAGCCATCATGGAGGCCAGGCCTCCCACTCTATCCAGCCTTCAGATGACAGACCGCAACCGCCTGAAAGCCCCTGAGCCCAAACTGCCCACCAAACTGCTTGTGATTTCCTGACCAAACCACCCCAAAGCCGAAACCCAATGTGAGATAATATATCTTTATTATTGTTTTCAGCCACTAACTTTTGAAATTTATTGTATTTTATTATTTTTTGCACAGCAAGCGATAACTTATACAGCTAGAAGCATGAAAAGATCTGGTATATAAGCATACCTCGGAGATATTTCATGTTCAGTTCCAGACCACCACAATAAAGCAAGTTGTAATCATTTTGCTGGTGGAGGGAGGGTCTTGCTTTCAGTTTGATAAAAAGAAAGGAAGGAAGAAGGAAGGAAGGAAGAAAGGAAGGAAAGAAAAGAAAGGAAAGCAACATCTGTGAAGCGCAATAAAGTGAAGCGCATGGTTTGCCTGCACTGTGAGATGGTGGCAGGAGAGACCACAGCCAGAGTCTTGAAGTTTAGAGATGCTTCGGGAGCGCCAAGGTCAGAGTAAGAGAGGGAGAGGGAGCCATCTGGTGGAGGAAGTTGTGTTTAGCTATTCCCTTCTCTTCCCATTCCTCTTTTTCTAACTTGTTCTATCCAGCATTTCCTTCTGAAATTTCTCTAAGGGCCACAGTGAGGTTTATGAGTCATTATGTGGCCATACATACCATCAGGTAAAAATGCAAAGACTAACATCTCAAAAATGTCAATTTAAGGTATTATTCTATTTTGTTTTCTCCCTTCGTTTCTTCCACCTGGGGAAAGCATCGGTGGCACCAGGATTTGAGACAAAGAATGACGACTCAGAATGCTGGGAAAGGGAAAGAAAGAACTAAGAGAACTTGATTATAAGGCATCCAAGTCTGCCAGTTTGGCTCGGTGGATAGAGCGTCGGCCTGCGGATTGAAAGGTCCCAGGTTTGATTCCAGTCAAGGGCATGTACCTTGGTTGTGGGCACATTCCCAGTAGGAGGTGTGCAGGAGGCAGCTGATCGATGTTTCTCTCTCATTGATGTTTCTAACTCTCTATCCTTCTCCCTTCCTCTCTGTAAAAATTCAATAAAAAATATGTTAAAAAAAAAAAAGACATCCGAGTCAGACTTCAGAAAGCGTAGTACAGCTGACACATCTCTAATTACCAGGGGAAACCTTTGTTCCTTGATGTTGGCCATGACTGTTGTCCCTTTCTGGTATTTAAAGACTTCTTGTATTTTCCAATGATCCCGCCAAATAATATTCAGTATAAGAGTTCTTGAATAATATCCCTCAATTATGTAGTTGCCAGAGAGAGAACCAATAATACTACTAGCCACTGACAGCTTGAGACCGGTGGCCTAGGCAGACCCAAGGAGGAGTAACTGAAATTTACCTTTGGAGTAAATTGCTAATGGTGAGATTTCAGGTAGTTAAATATTGAAGAAAAAAATTCTTCATTTATACTTCCTGTAAACTCATCCCAAAGAGGCAGAGTCCAGCGGACAAGCCTGGGCCAGCCACAGAGCCAAGCCCATCCCCTTAACAAGTAGGGGTATTTCTGAATATAGCTAGTGGTATACAGTATGCCCCCTTATCTCCCATTTTATTTTCCACTGTTTCACTTACCCTGGCCCAAAAACATTAAATGGGAAATTACAGAAATAAGCAACCCATAAGTTTTAAATTATGTGCTTTTCCAAGCAGTGTGATGAAATCTTGTGCTGTTTTGCTCTGTCCTGCCAGGTATGTGACTCATACCTTTGTCCAGTATATCCACATTTGCATATGCTGCTGGCCCATTAGCCACTTAGCTGTCTTGGTTACCAATCAACTGTTGTGGTATCACAGTGCTTGTGTTTAAATAATAGTTATTTTGCCCTATAATGGCCTCAGAACGTAAGAATAGTGACACCGCGTATTGTTATAACTGTCCTATTTTGTAATTAGTTATTATTGTTAATCTCTTACTGTGCCTAATTTATGAGTTAAAGTTTACCAGAGATAGGCATGTTTGGAAAACATACACTGAGTGGCCAGATTATTATGATCTCTGGATGCATAATAATCTGGCCACTCAGTATATACATATGAGGCCTGGTGCATGAATTTGTGCATGGCCACGGGGAGGGGACATGGGCAGTTGGCCAGCCGGCCTGCCTGCTGGTCAAACTCCTGTTCGAGGGGATAATGTGCATAGTAGCCTTTTATTATATAGGATATACACTGAGTGGCCAGATTAGTATGTGTTCAGAGATCATAATAATCTGGCCACTCAGTGTATATAAGGCTTGGTCCTACCCTGGAATTTTGGCATCCACTGGAGGTCTTGGATGGGTCCTCACCTACTCCCCATAAACTGGAGCTACTGTATGTGGGATTCTATCTGTCTGCATTCTGGCTGTTTGAAGGGGAAATGATTGCTTCCACCTGGGGCAATCAGGGAAGGAATACCGACATTTGACTCCTGCCTAGATAAATAGATTGGATTTGGACCAAAGCTGCAGTGGGGGAAGGGCATTCCTCCGCCAGCTCACAGCACACGCAAGGCAATGCCCAAGCAACGGAGGGGTTCAGGTGGCTTAAGTTAAGAGACTCTTGAAGGGGAGCAGCAGGGGATGAGGCCAGTAAATTAAAACTAAGAATGGTGGTGGTATGATTGGGTGCACCAGAGTCCGTTGACACATGAGGTTCAAATCAAGCTTCCAGTTGCATGTTGGCTAAGTGACATTGATTAAGTTTCTTTAACGTGTCTCAGATTACTCAACTGGAAAGACGATAACCCTAACAGGGTTGTTGGAGGGAGGACTACCTAAGATATTGCCTATAGAGAGCTTAGTCCAGTGCCTGGTGGCTGGTAAATTCTCAGGAAGTGCTAGCATATTTTTTTTAACTTAAAATATATATATATTTTAATTGAATTTAGAGGAGAGAGAAACTTCATCCATGAGTTGCCTCCTGCACGCCCCCTATTGGGGATCTAACCCTCAACCCAGGCAGGTGCCCTGACCAGAACCAACTGTGACCTCCTGGTTAAGGGGCCGAAGCTTAACCATTGAGCCACATCAGCCAGGTGCTAGCATTATTATTATTAATGCAAAGCCATCAGGTGTGTACTTTAAGGGTGATCAACCAGAGAAGTGGAGTGAGTCGGAAAGGCTTGCGCTAGCACCCATACACGGTAGCTGCTCAGGAAACACTGAACAGAATTGTATTTTCTGCGAGGCTTATGCGGCATACAGGTTTCTGCCTTTCGTGGGCTCAGGGTCCCGAGGAGGGGAGTTAAGTGCCAAAGCTGGGAAGGAGGATGCAGATGTAAATTCTTTTTTTTTAAATTAAATCTTTATTATTCAGATTATTACATTTGTTCCTCTTTTTTCCCCTCCATAGTTCCCCATCCACCCAGCTCCCACCCCTCCCTCTACCCTTACCTCCCCCTGCATTGATCTCATCCACAGGTGTATGATTTTGTCCAGTCTCTCCCTGCACCCCTCACCCCCTTCCCCCTAAGAATTATCAGTCCACTCCCTTCCTGTGCACATAAATTCTTCAGTTTCTCTTCTTTCCAACTGTTCCCTGTCAGCATCTTTCAGAGCAAAGCAGCGGAGGCGAGGGGCAGGGCTCCCCCCAAGCGCCTGCTCCCAGGGGTTCGCAGGACGTGGCGAAGGGATGTCGCGCAGGGGCCCAGGGAAGTCAGGGCGGGGCTCGGGAAGGGAAAGCGCGCACGCGCAGTGCTGACGAGAGCGTTCACCTGGCTGGAATGGGCGGAGCCAAACCCGGGAGCGGGCCGGGGGCGGGGCGGACGCGATGACGTCACGGGCACGCCGCCGCGCAGCGCAGCGAGGAAGCGGCGGCGGCGGCGGCGGCGGCGGCGGGGGAGGCAGAGGCGGTTCTCGGACCCGCGACTTCGGAGTGGCTTTGGCGAGAGGCGCGCTGTTGGGGTGGGGAGGGCCTGCGGGAACGCTACGGGGCCCAGCGGCCCTATCGGTGCCCCCGGGCCGTCCCCGCCCCCCCCTCAATCCGCCCAGCGACCGAGGAGGTGAGGTGCCGCCCGCTCCCCCCCACGCCCTCGCTTTCGCCGCCGGTTGTTGTGCGGAGTTGGGGGGCCGCCACCTGCTGTACCAGCGACCTTGGGCGTGGTCTTCCTCGGTCGGGGCTGCGGGGAGGGGCCCCCCATCTGGCTCCTAGGGCTGCAGACGTCGCGGTCCAGGCCGCTGCCGGCGCTGACCTCCCGGACTCCTCCCTCGCGCCCGCCCGCCCGCCCTGGGTCCTGCTGTCCCCTCTCGGCCTGCGGGGGTTGCGGGGGCCCGGGGGCCCCGGGGGCCCCTCTGTCTCCCCTGCCCCCGATGTTAGATTGCAGCCCTTTGCCCGGGATGGGTTTTTTACGCTGCTGGGCGCCGAGGTCCCGCCCCCTTGTTTTCTGCTCAGCGTTCGGGCAGGACTTTGAAATTAGGAAAGAGGATGAGCGTTTCCTGCGGCTCCTCCTCATCAGAGAAGGGAAGATGGGGTGTCTCAGGAGGTGATGGCCGCTCCTTGGGTCCGAGGGAGGAAAAGGAGGGGGGGAAGGTCATGGGCAGGGGCGGCCCAGAAAGCTGAGGACGGAAGGGAGAGGCGAAGGGTTGGGGAATAATGGGGAGGCGCAGAGGAAAGCATTGGGGTCCTGAGGGTGGGACCCACCGGGAGCAGGAACAGTGGTGAGTGAAGACCTAGTCCTGCAGCTGGTGGAGCTGCAAGTTAAGAAGCCCAGCCCGGGAGGACCTCGGAGAGTGTTCCTTTGGGGTGATCAGTGCTGTTAGAGTGAGAACAGAAGTTTTGGGGAGCCCTGGGGAGGGTCTCTCCAAAGTCCGGACCGGATGTGCTGGCAAAGACTTCGCAGAGCCGGGAGGTGATATTTGGGGGAAGTACCCGAAGGAGGAGAAGGAATGAACCCGGAGAAACGTGTGTCAGGACATCAGTTCTCTGCAGACCCCAGGCTGCCTCCCTGCAGCTTGGTCTTTGACGGTATTATACTCTCGATGGGCCAGTGGGACAAAGGACGTCAGAGGGGGAGAGTCAGAAGAGCCGGGGTTTACGTCTGCGAAGTTCATTTCACCTCCCTGCATGTCAGTTTTTTTTCCCTCGCTGAAATGGACATTCCACCTAGGGCCCTGCCCCTGCCGCACAGGCTGGTTGTGGGCAGTAACATGCAGTACGGCAGGTGGAAGCTTGTGGGGCACTGGGAGCGTGATGCAAATGCCAGGCATTATTATGGTTACAGGATGCAGTCATCTGAGCGTGAGGGGTGTGGGCCCGAGGCCAGCCCCAGCGTGATGCCCGAGGCTCCTCAGGAGTCTCCACCTGCCCCTGCCAAGTCCCCTGCCAAGTCCCCGACGTTTGATCTTTTCAACTTGGTTCTGTCCTACAAGAGGCTGGAGATCTACCTGGAACCCCTGAAGGACGCAGGTGATGGTGTCCGGTACTTGCTCAGGTACAGACTTGGTACAGCTGCTCTGACCTGCTGGGCTTCCCGTCTCCCTGCTCTTTGTAGTTGTGCCGGCCCTTTAGGCAGCGGCTGGGCTGTCCTTTCTGCCCTCGTGAAGGTCCCTGGGGCCTTTGGGCTTATTCCAGGCCCACTCTGTCCCCGGCCCAGCCCAGGAGGGGCAGGCACTGGGAACCATCTGGCCTGCCACTAGGGTTTGTTCTTTGTGGTTGAATAAGCTCATACCTTAGCATGGTGAGCTAACCTTGAAAGTAGGGCCTTCTCTATCTAAAGTAGGCTCCCCCCCCCCTCCAATAATAGCTTAGTTAGTTATAAAATTAGAATATAATTTTGATCTTAAGTTAAAGAAATACAAATATCTATGAATAAGCAGGTATCATTTTTCCTTAATCCTTTAGGATTATAGATCTCAATTTTTTTCTTTCTTTTCTGCTTTGACTTTCATCCTATATAATTGTCTTTTTCTCTTTTCAGTTCATTTTATAAGAAATATTTCATTTTTAAAAGTTTTCATTTAAAAAAAGTATGTTTTTATTGATTTTAGAAAGAGGGAGAGATAGAAACATCAATGATGAGAGAGAATCATTGATTGGCTGCCTCCTGCACACCCCCTACTGGGGATTGAGCCTGACACCCGAGCATGAGACTTGACCAGGAATCGAACCATTACCTAGTTCATAGGTCAATGTTCAACCACTGAGCCATACCGACCAGGCATAAGTGTATTTTAAATGATAGCTATGTGCCATTTCACTCTCTAAATACTTCTGTGTGTCTCTAAATAAGAACTTTTTTTCATAACCGAAGTAACATCATAGCTAACAAAATTAACAATAATTCTATGATAACTTACTATCTGGATTCTTATTCAGATTTCCTCAGTTGTGCCAAGGATGTCATTTATAATTTTTTTTTTTTACCAGAATCAGGTTCTAGTCCAGACTATACATTCTCTGTGGTTCCTATGTCTCTTGTTTTTCTCCATCTTCTTTTATGACACTAACTTGCTGGAGAGACTTGGCTCACTGTTCTGGGGAACTTCCTACACACATATGTCTGGCTGCTTCCTCACGGTGCGAACTGCAAGGTAGATAGATGGAAAGGATTAGATTTAAATTAAAAAAAAAAATTATTTTTTTTGCAAAGCTCCTGTGTTCTTAATATTCCATCTCAGTGGGAGTACATAAACAGCAGGCATTCTTACTCTGGAGCCTGTGAAATGGGCTTTAGGGACATATGAAGCTGCTGAAACTGAATGAAAAATTATATGTGGGCACATGTGTATGTCTAGGGAGAAGCTTCTAATTTTATCAGATTCTCATAAAGGACCTTTCACCCTCTGAGAGGCTCAAGAGAGACAGGTAGGAGGCAGAGTGAGTTGAGTTGGGTTAACCTCTAATGTGCTGTTAAGCAATTGTTCTTACCTCAGAGTGGACATAGTGGAAGATTTATTTTGAACTTTTGTACCGAGGCCCTCATTCTTCTTATTCTTCCCAGAACCCCTTTAATTTATGGCATTATTTCTGGAGATGAGCAGGTCAGTGTTCCAGGGCAGTGTTCTCCGCTGTTAGATATCTGTACTCTGGGTGAAAGGGATAGTGAGATAGTATGAGGAGGGGCTCATTTATAATCCCGCCATGACCAGCCATCTGAAATGAGCTTGCGTCTTCCCTGGGGGAGAGGCTGGGCTCTGGAGAGCATGGAGCTGTGCTCGCTGGTGTTTTCTACTATGTGTGTGGGTGTATGCCTGTATGAGTGTAGATATATGTACCTATGTATATGTATGTGTGTGCTTTGCCCTTTTTTGGCCCTTCTCCTTTTCTGCCCCTGGTCTATTAGTGTTCTTAACACTAACATTTTAGAAGTTTCTCCTTTTTATGAAATTAGAAATCTGAGGATGTGGCCCTAGCTGGTTTGGCTCAGTGGGTCGAGTGTAGGCCTGCAGACTAAAGGGTTCCAGGTTCAGTTTTGGTCAATGGCTCAATCCCCAGGAGGCAGCCAATCAGTGATTCTCATCATTGATGTTTCTCTCTCTCTCTCTCTCTCTCTCTCCCTCCCTCCCTCCCTCCCTCCCTCCCTCCCTCCCTTTCTCTTTGAAATCAAGTATATATGTATGTGTGTATATATATGTGTATGTATGTGTATGTGTATGTTCTTTGTGGTTGAATAAGCTCATACACACACACACACACACACACACACCTTTTCTGCCTCTGGTCTATTAGTGTTCTTAACACTAACATTTTAGAAGCTTCTCCTTTATGAAATTAGAAATTTTGAGGCTGTGGTGGGATTGATTAAAGCTGGATGGAGAAGAAGCATCAGGCCTAATCTTTTCGCCCCTGGGAGACAGCTCTGCTCTGTGAGAGTGGCTGTCAGATTAGTTTGTGTGTTTGATGGTTCTTTTCTTAGTAAAGAGGATTTGATTTTGAAGAGGGACCTAATCTTGAGCTGTAGCTGTTAGGTTTGAAGAAGAGAACTGCAGCAGATTTTTAAAAAGACTCCTCTCCTCTGGGACCAGCGACTCCAGTAGGCAGGTCCCGATGGCCCAAAGTGTCAGTGAAGACAGATAGAGTAGAAGAGGCTTTAAAATGAAAGTGACTTCAGTGGCTGTGGGATGCTTTTATTTCTGAAATGGGACTGGCCTTAGACTTGGCTTTTAATCTGCTTTTACCCTGGTAGCTGCCACTAAATGGTTTGGAGGCCTAATTAGGGTGGTACAGTTGGAATGTTTTGAATTTTAAGAAACAGGCAGAGAGAGGTATTAATTTCCTTGCTATAACTGTTAAGAAATAAAAACAGAACCTGTATTAGCTAACTTCATTTAGTAACTCTGAAATATCCAAGTTAAAGCAAAAAAAAAAAAAACACAACCCAAAAAAACAAAAAACCCCAAAACATGTAAGTTCTGAATACATTGCTTGTCAGCAACTTAGCTGTTTATTTTTCTATTTGTTTTTCTCCTCTGATGGATGACCTTAAATATGCTGATGCTGCTCTTTATTTAGTTTTTTAAAATATATTTTTATTAATTTCAGAGAGGAAAGAAGAGATAGAGAGAAACATCAATGTTTAGAGAGAATCATCAATCGGCTGCTTCCTGCACCCCCCACTGGGGATTCCTGGCCTGCCCTGAGCAGGAATCAAACTGCAACCTCTTGGTTCCTAGTTTGACATTCAACTACTGAGTCCTGCCAGCCCGGCTGATGCTGCTCTTGAGACTATAGGTTTCAGAGCGTCACTGCTACTTCTGTGCTCCTTTTTCCCTATTAAATGTCTGTTATCAGGGACGAGGCCAGCAGTGCGTGCTTGTCTTGAGTAGCCTGAGTCTCTGGTCTTTCTTCGCTCACTGGAGGCTTCTGCTTTGCCATTAGGTGCTGATGGTGGGAGTTGAGTCTCTGTTTGCTTCCATCTGTTTCTGTTTTTTAGGGCATGTTTGCTGAGAATGCCACACCCTGGCTTTGTCTTCATTTTTTAATACATTAAGGTATTTTCCTCTTTTTGAAATAACATATATAAAATAAACTCAAAATTGCGGAAATAAGAAGAGAAAGTTATAAATGGGGTCATATTTTGTTCCCTTGATTTTTGTATTAGATGAAACTTGTGCAGTGAATATATGTTCTATGAAACTGTAAAAAAGAATGCTATATGTAAGTTAATATCTCAGAAATAAAGGGAAATTTTAAAGAATGTTTGTCAATGTTACCTTTTTAAAAGAATAGAACCATAGAACCTTTCAAAACACAGGTTAATTGGTATTAAATAGTTTTCTTTCCTTTTTTTTTTTTTTTTGAGTGCCCCAGGGGTTGGCCGAATGTGCACAAACAACTGTCAACAAATGGTTATTGGCATCAATTCAATGCTAACATGAATCTCCAATTTGGGGTGCTGTGAAGAAGGAAGCTTTATTCAGTGAAAACAGCTCGTGGCTATGAAAACAGCAGGCTGTGAGGCGGCCTCGGCCTCGGGGCCAGGCTCCTCTCTGGCTAGACAGCTCTCCTCTGCTTGCTCTAGTGGGTCTGCTTTGCCCTGTGCTGGTCTGGTCCGCTCTGCTCAGCTCAGCTCAGGCTGGCTCTGTTCTGTGCTGGTCTGCTCTGCTGTGCTCCAGCGAGGCATCTTTGGTGTTTGAGCTCCCGCCAAGGGAATGCACTCGTAGGTAGGATGGGAAAGTGCACTCTTCACTAGGCTTCTTAGTAGTTAATGTTATGAATGTTTCCTCTTCCTTGGAGAAAGTGCTGCAGGTCTTGTAGAAAAGATGATACCTTTTCTCACGCCAGGGCCTAATATGTGACTTTTACTCCTCTCCCAGTTACCTGTCTAAGTGAGAGACCCAGTTTTCATTTCTCCATGACACCCTGAGCTCAGGCCCCCTCCTCTTGCTCCTGGTTTTCACGACTCACCTGTGCTGGATCATCCCCCCTTTCCACCAGGAGGAGCTTCTGGCTGGTCTTCAGTGACTAGAATTCTCTGTGTTGTAGGTGGCAGACGCCTTTGTGTTCCTTGCTGACGTGCCTGGGCCTCAACGTCTTGTTCCTCACCTTGAATGAGGGTAAGAGCTGCTCCCAGGGGCCGGGTTTTTTGTGTGTGAATGGGTGGGGGGAGGGATTCTGAAAAGCAGCCCCATGTGAAGGAGCCACTGGTCTTGCCCTGGAGTTGGCCTTCCTGTGTGTCTGCGTGCTGTCAGAACACAGGCTCTGGAGAGACACATTCTGGGCTCGCATCCTGGCTGGGCTGGGGGTGTGCCCTGACACCTGATTTTCCTCACATCTAAAGGGAGGATAACAGCAGTGCGTTCCTCAGAGGGTAGTTGTAGAGAATGAGAGGATTTGTGTGTAACACTTAGCTCAGTGCCTGGCACAGAGTAAGCAGCCAATATATGACAATAGTCCGCCCATATCCACAGTTGTGCTTTCTATGGTTTCAGTTGTCCACTGTCAACCTACTGTGTGCTAGGACGGGCTTTAAAAAATATTAAATGGAAAATTCCAGAAATAAGCAATTTATAAGTTGTTTTTTAAAAAATATTTTATTGATTTTTTACAGAGAGGAAGGGAGAGGAATAGAGAGTTAGAAACATCGATGAGAGAGAGACATCGATCAGCCACCTCCTGCACGCCCCTCCACTGGGGATGTGCCTGCAACCAAGATACATGCCCTTGACCGGAATGAACCTGGGACCTTTCAGTCCGCAGGCCGACGCTCTATCCAAACCGGTTTCAGCAGCAATTTATAAGTTTTAAATTGAGTGCCAGTCTGAGTAGCCTGATGGAGTCTGTCTGTCCCTCCGGGATGGGAATCATCGCTTTGTGCAGTGTACCCAATCTGTATATGCTGCTCCCTGTCACTTAGCAGACCTCTTGGTTATCAGATTGACTGTCATGGTACTGCAGTGCTTGTGTTCAAGTAACACTTTTTTTTACTAAATAAAGGTTCCAAACCACAAGGGTAGTGATGCTGGCAGTTTTGATATGCCAGAGAGAAGCTGTAAAGTACCTCCTGTAAGTGAACAGGTGAAAGTTCTTTACTTAAGGAAATAAAATACCCTGAGGTTGATAAGCTCTACAGGAAGAACGAATCTCTTGTCTGTGAAATTGCCTAATTTATAAATTAAACTTTATCATATAGATAGATAGATAGATAGATATAGCAGTTTATGTAGGATTTAGTACTATCCACGGTTTTAGGTACCCACTGGGGGACATGGATTATGTTTCCTGCAGGTCAGGAGGTCTTCTGTGTCATTATTATTATCGTTTCCTTTTTGACTGGATGCTTTTTCCATTTTGGCTTCAAAGCTAATTCCCGGTCATTTGGGGCATGATATGGGGTGAGGAGACAGAAAGGTAAGCTGAGGAGGATTTTTGCCACGTCTGTTGATTTTCCGTGGTGCAGCAAATGAGCCCAGCAGGGGTTGCTGGTCACCACCAGTAAGGAGTCTAGTGTGGTGTCCTTGAGGTAGATGTGTGGACAGGTGAGTGGCAGTAGGGATCCTGGGGAGTGATGTCTCCCGGGGAACTATTAGGACAAGGTGTGCTGTGACCCAGTCCTTTTTCTTGTTGAAACTGACAGATGGCTGAAAAAAACAAAAGAAAACAAAACAAAACCCCAAAACAACAAAACAGCCGAACCCTCAGGGGAAATGAGTGAAGGACCTGAGAAAGATTGTTCTGAGGAGCTGGGTCCTTGACTCATGTATTCATTCTTCTGTTGAACCCACATTTCTCCTGGAGAGAGGGACTCAGTGGGTTGAAAAGAAACCCATTTCACATAAGGCCTCCCTGTTGCTTCTCAGTGGGGCTCTTTGCCTGATTGAGCTCAGATAGCATTCGCAGGCTGTTAGGTTTTTCCGAACGCATTTCCAAAGTAAGTTCATATGACAGATATTAGCGAGCATTTACTCTGTGCCCAGCAAGTGCTCTGTTAGCCTGCCTCCAGGGTACCAGAGTTCCCTGGGATTTTTTCTCAGCCTTACCGTTTTTCCACCCTAGTGGCCCGAAGGTCAGAATGTCAGTCATCGGGAGGCCCCAGTGGCCAGACCCCAGGCGTGAGCCACCTACTTACTGTATGCTAGCGTGGGCTTAATGTTAAAAACGTACGTTTGGTGCTACAGGGGTGACTAGACAAAGTCCTAGCCCTTAAGAGAATACATTTGTGAAAGAGACAACAACCATACCTATAGTCTGTCGTAGGATACATTCTGTGAAGTAAAATAAAGCTGGGGCAAGGGGCTGGAGAGTGAGGGAGAGAGACTGTTTTCTATGGAGTGATCAGAGAAGGCCTCTTGGGCAGAGCTCTGGAGGAGGTGAGGGAGCAAGCATGTGGACATGTGGGTGGGTGAAACCCCTGACCCTTGCTGCCTGTTTACCTAGAGTATTATTGATCCCACAGGTGCGTGGTACTCGGTGGGTGCCCTGGTGATTTCGGTGCCCGCCCTTCTGGGCTACCTGCAGGAGGTCTGCCGGGCACGGCTGCCGGAGTCGGAGCTCATGCGGAGGAAGTATCATAGCGTGAGGCAGGAGGACCTGCAGAGAGTTCGCCTGTCTCGCCCCGAGGCTGTGGCTGAGGTGAAGTGCTTGTGAGTATGGAAGGAGCAAGGGACGGGAGGGACAGTCACAGTACCACCTCCCACCACACTGAGTGTGCCAGGCACACCACAGAGGTCCATTTCCTTTCCTCTTTTTAATAGTAGCTGCTACTATTATCCTTTGTTTATGGATGAGGAAAAGGGCTTTCACAGCTAGAAATGGACTGAGTTGGGATGAGAATCCAGATCCAGCTGGTTTTGCGGCTTGTTTTCTCTCCATTAGAGAGAGTGTAGGGTCTTGACTTAGCATGTGCATGCAGGAGCCACAGCCTATGTTCATATCCTCGCTCTTACCTTTACTTGCTGTGTGACACTGGACAGGTTGCTAGCTTTCCTGTGCCTCAGGTGCTTTATCTGTTAAAGGAGATAATAATAGGCTTACCTCAGAGGTGCTTGTGCAGATTAAATGAGTGTCTAGTTCCCAGGAGGCGTTCAGTGAATATGTCATGTTCACTGCACTATGGAGACACTTCTTAGGTGTAACAGAGCTGGTACTGCTGAAGAAGCACCTTAAGCCTGGGACGTAATATTAATCTAACTTCAGTGGCAGCTGCCATTCAGTGAGCCCTCCCTGCACTGGGCTCTCTTGGCATACAGCAGGGTTCTCATTCCTCCCTGGGCACCCAAAAAACAGTTATAAACAGAGTCCCTCGCCTCAACCCCCCGAAAATCTGAGTTATCTGAGTGGGGTTTGAATATCTGGGTATTTTAAAAAAAATCTTTTACTTTGAAATGATTGTAACCTAAAGTTAACTGGAATGTCTAGTTCCCATCTTTATTAGGATCTAGACTGTAGTTAGTAAGCCCGTATATGACTCATTAAAGTGAGGTTGTGAAAGTAAAAAGACAAAACGAAAACTAACATAAGTGTTGCAAGAATAATACAAAGAACTTTCATAAGCCCTTTACTCAGAATAATTATCAACATTTTGCCACATTGGCTGCATCTGTCTCTCTCTACACTATTTTTCTTCCTGAACCATTTGAAAGTAAGTTGCAAATATCATGCCTGTTTCCCAGCTACTTCAGCGTGTATTTTCTAAGAACAAGGACATTCCTTTTTAAAAAATAAGTTTCCATTGGTTTCAGAGAGAGCAAGTGAGAAGGAGAGAGGGACAAACATCAATAATGAGAGAAAATCATTGATCGACTGCCTCCTGCACACTTCCAACTGGGGATCAAGCCCAGAACCCAGGCTTGGGCCCTGACCGGGAATTGAACCATGATCTCTTGGTTTATAGATTGATGCTCCACCATTGAGCCACACTGGTCGGGCCAAGGACATTCTTTTATGTAGCCACAGTCCTGTAATCAAAATTAGGGATGTTTACATTGATAACATTAACATTAGTATTATTATTTAATACAGAGTTCATTATCAGACCTTGTATTAATAAGGCCTTTTATATAAATTTCTCCTGACCCAGGATCCAATCCAGAATCACACATTGCATTTAATTTTTATGTCCCTTTAGTCTCCTGTAACCTGTAGTAGTTTCTCGAGACCTTGACACTTTGTAATAGAACAAGCTTATTATTTTGTAGTATTTTCCTCAGTTTGGGGTTTCCTGCTTCCTCATGATTTGATTCAGGTTGTGCATTGTTGGCAGGAAATGACAAGTGACGTATCATTGTCAATGCGTGCATCGCATCAGGAGTCACGTGATGTTAGTTTGTCTTGTTATGGGAGGTAGTATCTTTGATCCCTGGGTTAAGGTTTCTCCACGGTAAGATGACCCTTTTACTCTTTAAAGTTAGTAATCTGAGGGGGGTGCACAAGTAAATACCTTGTTCCTTATCAAATATTTACCTACTTTTAAATCCATTGATGAGTCTTGCCTTCACCAGTTTATTCCTATGATGATTGCAAAGGTGATTTTGTAATTGTCATTATTAGCTGGCATTCTCTAATTCTCACTTATTATCACTATGAATTCAAGATTTTTAAATTTAATTTAATGGCTTATAATCTATTACTGTTACAAATTTTGACCTCAAATTGTCCTAGATTTGGCCAGTAGGGTCTCTCTTGAACTGGCTTCTGTGTTCTTTTGATATGCCCCCATCTTTTTTGAGTGCTTCCTTACTTTATGGGACTAGATGATGTTCAAATTCTTACACTTTCCCTGCCCTGGCTCTAGAATCAGCCATTTTTCCCGGGAGCCCTTCAGAAACCAAGGCCTGGGTGCTCATTGTACAAAATTGTGCTCCTTACTTCTGGGGTACATCCACTAAAAAAAGCTCTCCAAGTAAGTCTGCCTTACACACCAGGGGGAGGCACATTGATCTGTCTATCTCCTGTCAGTTATTCTCACAGCTCTCGTGTTATCTGTGAGGGGGGTGCCCTGCTCCTCATTTTATAGAGGAAAATGGCAGCAGCCCTCTTAAGTAAAAGTAAGTAACTGGCCTCATAGCAATAGTTAGAAAGAGGCCAGAGCAGGAACCTTTGTCCTGTTTCCACCTCAGCAGGGATTCCAAAAGGGAATGAAATGTATGGAAGTCCTCCTGAGCTCTCCGGCCCCTCCCTCGGGTTTGAAGAGACTGGCCTTCCCTAGCAGCTGTGCCTGTGAAGTCCCAGGCTCTGCTGCCCCAGAGCTCTGTCAGGCCCCGGGGGTGAGTGGGGCAGGGCGTGCGGCTCATAGACGCCCCTTGTGTCTGCAGCTTGATCCAGCTGGAGGCCTTCCTGCGCCGCCTGTGCTGCACCTGTGAAGCTGCCTACCGGGTGCTGCGCTGGGAGAACCCCACCGTGTCCTCACAGTGAGTGCCCCCTCTGCCACCACCACTGCCCTGGAGGGATTTGTCATTTGAGCCCAGGCAAAGCCAGCTGCCTTGAGGGCCCCAGGCCCCTAACTCAGGGGAGGAGACGCTTGCAGGTGGGAATGCACTGCTTTTGTTTATGATAAAATACTTCAATAATAGAAAAGTCACTCACCATGTGACCTCCCACCCTGATAGAGCCGCTGATACTATGTTTAGATGGACTTCTGGGTTGGTCATGTGCACATACTCTATAGTTTCATAATGCATGTGAGATTCCCTTTTTTTCCTTTTTCACTTACCATTACATATCATAAATGGTTTTCTTTGTTGCTGTATAACTTTTGGAATTATAATACCAGATTAATATCGAGGTGAGTATGCTGTGATTTATGGAACCATTCTATTCTACATTGAGCCAGTTTTACTTTTATTACTAACCGTGTAGTGAACATTTTATGGGTTTAGCTTTTGAAAAAATTTTCTTGGAATAAATTCAAGGATGGAACTACTGGGTCAAACGGAAGGAATGTTCTTTAGGTCCTTTATATATAAATAATAATGACAACTAATAGATGTTTAGTTTTCCCCTTGTGCCAGGCCCTGTGCTCAACGCTTGCCATGTAT